>WURV02151054.1:0-17346 GCA_011762755.2 Epimenia babai | reverse complement strand
TTCAATGGCATAATTATGTGATTAAGAGTTATTAATTGTTATTTTGTTACACTGAAATAATAACAGTCCTTAATAGAAATTATTAAAAGTTCAAAAAAGTTAGTGAGCTCACGGTGTCCGTTGGGGCCCGTCCACAAGGATCACGATATACAACGATCGGGTTTCCGTGTCGCTGTCCCGTATCGTGGTCTTGTATCGCTGGTATTTCACAGAATAGTTCCTCGTGTATACGTATTTGTCAGTCTTGGCGACGACTTGACTCTTCGAAATAATTCCGATTCAATTGTCCTTAGTCAAACTGAACAACTTTAAAGGTTGGGAAGTGATCCCTTAAAACAACACGTTAAAGTTCCGCGAGTCCTACAAACTTCTGATCTGGGTATCACGTGTAGACTGACTTCTTTGTGACCTGCGTATTCTGGGCCGGCCATTTCTTGGAATCATTCGCTTTTTTTCTACCCAATATATCTGATATATAATGCATATTATTGTACATTGGGTGAGACTCCCACCAATAATCGGACAACGCTGACGTTAGGGTAGGGTGATATTACTCATGCTTCCTGACATTTTCAAGTGTGTGCACTGTGCCTGAAATGCATTAACCCCACTCATAGTTGTAACAAACATATTAGGTGAACAGGATGCTGTCAGCCTTTGTTTTAACTAGTTAACTGCTTGTCCAGAAAAATCCTATTTGTTCTGTGACAGACAGATGGATGAAATGTCTTCGAAAATGTCAAAACGGATGGATGATATGACGACAGGACTTAACAGTCTCTCGATATAGATGAAATGAAAAAGAACGCTGCCATGGTCCCGATACTGGTGTGGCAGATCGAACAGCTTCAGGGGGTAATAAAAGCTAATGATGTAATAATTCACAAACTCCAATACAGACCAATATCTCAAGACTGTGATAATCGACGGATTTGTGGGTGCTGACTACCCCGAGGTTGTCGTTGCTTCCACGCACAATCAGTCCACGACCGCTGCAACCGTTAGCCCTCGTGGAAATGCCAGTGATGCCAGTGAAAAGCATGTGTCAGTGGAACAAATTGCTGATTTTTGTAACAAGGAAGTTGACATGGCTATAAGAGAGTCAGGACATTAGTACTGTGCACTATCTCCCTGGAAACGTCGAATTGCAGGGAAACTAGTTGAAAGCGTCATCGTACGTTTTAGTCAGTAGACTTGCTAAGGAGGCCGTTTCGAGGAACAGCAAAAATCTACGCAGAAAAAATATTTACCTACGAGAACATCTAACGAAGAAGAATGCAGGAATCGCCAAAAAGCACGTGATTTAAGGGGCAAAAGAAAATCTGGTCAACATGGACGAAAAAATTGCCAAGTACTGGTTAAAACATGTGGACCCCCGGACCTAGCCAAGGTATATACGATCAAAAACATAACAGACTTAGCTAGTTATAAATTGGACATTTAACTAGTGTTACACGATACAATCGAATGTCCATGGAAAATGTGCAAACCTAGGTAATAGCGACATTAAGAATTTTAAAGAACGCCAGAAATATTTAACCTGTACTGACTGTTTAAACTGGGTGTTTTCAGACAATGGACTAAGCGATGATAATTTTAAATGTGTAGTGTCGATGAATATCTCTGAAAGACTCTTAGATAAATATAATAAATGTACTTAACTGAATTTCAAACCTCTTATATATAATTATGAGTTAACGGAAACCAAGAATGATACAGTAATATGCAGCATCTTTCTTTTCCGCGAGGTACACTGATCCTGATCAAGTTCGGATATAATATATATGTGTGTGTGTGCGTGCGCGTGCGCGTGTGTGTACCGGATTTTACCAGTGGAGAATATTCTTGCCGCAAACGGGGAGTCCCCTCTGTTCGCGAACGTGTCAATCACGTCGCGCAACGCCTACGCTACTTTTATTGGCTTGATATTTTTAGCCTTTCTAAATTGCGTCATATCGGATATTCTATTTGTTTCGATAGAGTGCCAGAGCTTATAAAAAGCCGGTGTCTCAAATTCCTATATTCCTATAAATCGTGCAAGTCGTAAACGTTAACATCGTAATTTAGACGATAGAATAATACTGTACTGTTTAGGTTCAATTTACGTGTAACCGTTTAGTGACGGCTAGTGTTAAAGTATTATTAGTGAGCTGAGATTGTTATTACTTTGTGATTATAATTAAGGATAGAGTACTCACAGAGAGTCGTACTTGTTCACTATATTTTTCTGTTAGTTTTAATTCAACATAAGAAATTAAAAACATAACAATTACGATAGATAGTAAGGTAACACGATCAGACCACATTTCACACGTTAAAGAGAAAATTGCAGAAAATTTGTCTCTATTAAATAGAGGCAAAGACATTTTGTATCAACCAGCTTCGAATACATTGTATTGCTCACTAATATGTTGGCGCCAGTGGTGCAGTCGTTAGAAGCGTTGCCTTTCAGGAGAGAGGTTGAGTTTGCGCGTTCTAACCAGCATAAACCAGGGATTTTTTCCTGCGCCTTCCACCATAGGAAATGAGCAAGATTTTCGTGCTTGAATATCGAGAAAGAATCGTCGTGGAATGGTGTATTATAAATATATATTAGGGTATATTAACAGGGCAATTTTGTACGTGCGACTGGAATTTAGTTACAAAGTAGCACCAAAACGTCGCCTTATCCCTTTTTTATATTGTAATTAGAATTCCTGTGTGAGGAAATTTTATTCTATTGAGGAAATAATTAGACTTGTAGTCAATAAATTATCAGTATTTCAGATTAAAAACATAAAAATTATTGAGAATGAACCACGACTCACTTCAACAGCCCCGCTCTATAGAAATGATAGGCCACAAAAGACTTGGTATCTCCATCGCGGGTATGAGAGTATATGAATATATTGAATATATTAGCTCTTAAATGTATAATATTAATAACTATTTGCTATTTTATCTATAAAAATGTTTGATCGCTTACTTGATTAATGCTTACGTTAATGCGTTAACTTTCTGATCTGTACAGTGCAGGCCTCGCCCTGCGCGTATTATCTCACTTTGCAAGAATAAGAAACGGAAGACATGAAATAAAAACCAAGTTGGAACATCAAGAAGAGAGGAAAAAAGAAATTTTAATAACAGATGACATGGCAGTGAGGGCAATAGGAACATAGAGGGGTCCACTCTCATGATGTGAACCTTCGGCTCATTGGCCCATGTTGAAATGCCGCAACCGTAGCGGCGCTTGTGACAGATATTGGGAGTGCATTCCAATATGAAACGACTGCAGGAAAGAATGAATTGCTGTAAACGTTTGTGTTGCAGTGAGGGACGAGGTATTTGATAATTTGGGCCCCTAGTTGAATAGCATGAAGGAAAGACAGTGAAAAATTTAGGGGGGATACGATGTTGCCGTGCAATATATTGTACATCATTGTAACACGAGCGCGGGCAGGTCGTTCCTGGAGTGTCTCCCAGCCTAACCGCACCCTCATTTCTGATACACTACTACAGCGATTCCAGTTGCTGTAGGTAAATCTAACACATCTATTTTAGGCAGCCTCGAGTCTGCCCACGATGGTGGCACTTCGATGCGTATGAGGGTCCCATGACTTTGGTCCATACTCCAGAATTGGTCGTATGTACGTTTAATAACATTGGGCCCTGACCTCTGGTGAACACCCACGGATGTTGCGTTGCAGGAAGGCACGCGTTGTTGCAGGAAAGAGCTTTGTTAATATATCAAATACTCGCCAGTCTTGATAGAATTTTAAGGTTTTCATTTCATAAAATAGTTCTAAAATCAATGCCTATGTCAATTTTTGGAGTAAAAATCGTGGAATAATCTACTAACTGAAATCATATTGTGTAAATCAGTGTGTCAGTTTAAGTATACCTTAAAGTGTACAATAATGCAACATTGACAAATATCTTCAATGCTCTAAAAGTCTAAATCCATTATCGGTCTCTGACGAATTTGTCGCTCTCTCACAAATCCACGCCAACATCTCACATGTCATATGTTCTCTGGCCAAATAAAATCTTTGTATCTGCAATGTCACATGTAGCAAAGGCATAAACATCAAGTATGGATAAATGAAGATACTTTGTCAATAAAAGTGTCGCCATGCGTTCAGTCTGTGAGTCTACCTGATTCCAATTTACTGTTGAATTTTGTTACACACCATCTCTACCCTTAAGCATACAGAAGAAACTTCATTAAGCAACTCGCGCCAATTTCTACAGAATTTTTAGCATACAGCGGTGACTACTTACATACTATACAGAGGTTCACAGATGCCTATACGGTAATAATTAGGCGAGGGTCAAAGGACTACACAGCTGAATTACGGTTTAATAATGCTTTTGTCGGTTAATTTGCAGATGTCGGGTTGAATTATAAAATACGGCTTCAGGTATCGACGTCTTTACGCGTCACATTTAGAGTACGACATGATTACATGGTACTCATCCTCGACGTCTACCCCACACTCAGACAACTTTCTCTTGCGTATTTCAGTACTTGATTGCTCTTTACACAAATGGATATCTGTAACAGGCATGATTGGCCCACAATTTGGACGAACCAGTTACCTTGTGTCTGATTGATTATCGATTTGATGAATTAGGGAGACTTACACGAGGGTGGCGATTGTTAGACGAGGGGGTAACTAGCATGGGTGGCCACCCCGCACTGGTTGTCTTTGTTACGGGACATCCAGATATAGCCCTCATTACCCCACGTCAATCCCCAGCTGCAAATTGGAGAATTCACAAACAAACGTGATCCAAAAATTTAGTCAAAATGTGACATACTATGTATAGTGAGTGCACTTCCTGCTGTTTGTGCAGCTTGCCAAGTGATTGATTAGTGCCACTCATCGGGGTCGAGGCATTTACGTAACAGACGCCAAAACGTCCATCTAAATTTCCCTGCTGCGCCGTATAATTATATCGCCGTCAACAATTTCTAACGACTCACTTATGGGTAAGTCAACCGAAGCAATCTGGATGAAGCCACTTGCCTGAGAATACAATCGAAAACCACATTCGCCATCTTTTGGAATTTGAAGAGGACTACTTAAAATACGTAGCGCGGCATTCTACTAATTGATCTATACCTTAAAACAAAAGTTGTAGTGCCTTCGTGACTTACGAAGAACAAGAGGCCTCAAGAGGCTCACCCGGCTATTGAAAAACTGAACAAGATCAAGAGGCCAAACATGCCTCAGAACACACATTCAGATATGAAAATAAAGGACACACAGGCCTAAAAACACTCTTCTGGAATATTAAAAGCATTCAGCAATTTTAATTTTGTTAAATATTTATTTTTATTAAATGCTTAACAAATCTAGACACTAACCCTAGGGTAATATCTGATAAATGGCAAAGCTCTACGATAAATAGTTCTGAAGAAGATTTTATTTGAAATCTTGACATGGGAAGAATGAACGGACGATGGACGATGCTAAAAACAAACTAAAAACCAGAAGAATAATAATGTAAAATAAAAGAGGCAATTAAGATGCTTGAATATAAATAAGCACAACTGACGCAACATAAATAAAAAACACAAAAACTAAAAAAGAAAAGAAATATACAGAAGGCCACAGAAACCTCGAAGACTCCGACATTAAAGAATAGGCAAAAGCGGCCTCAAAACTCTCTTCTAGATGCTAGAAAATTAAACAAAAATAGGGGTGAATGAAAAGTTGAGTTAATCATAAATGCGATTAAGTCAACAGAGAGGCAATCTGTGTATTAAAGTAACGTCCTCGAAGTCATTTATCCGCGATTGCTAGAGTAAACTCATATCCAAAGTGGGTAGATGTGCTATATTATTCATGGAGGGGTCACATGCGAGTTTTGATGATGTATGCCCTGCTACTATATAGTCGATTTAGGAGGCTCTTGCATAAAGTCAAGTAGGCTGTGTCAAAAGTTGATGCTCAAAGAGATCGCTAGCAGGATGTCTACTGAAGCGTGAAATGAATGCTTCATATTGGAATAATGCCTGCTGCGTGAACACGACATTGCGGTACATGTAATTTGATTCCACGTGTTCTGATACTACTATTAAAATACAGGCTACGAATGCACAAACTATACTCTATTTGGTGTGGTGATAAACAGTGCAAGAAGCTTCTCGACTGTCACTATCAACAGGATTGGAGAGAAATGCACAGGAAAAACCTATATCCCTGATGGGATTTCTCGCTGTGCATTTCTCTCCAACGATTTATGGAACCACATTGGCTATCCTAATCACCATATCAACAGCATGTACTCAAATAAAATACCCCGAACACATGTGAGTTGGAAAAAATAAATGAAAAAGTCTGTCCACAGGCAGATTGCCAAGAACCACAGCAAGTAAAAATACCCCGAACAAATCCAATTAATGCGAACCCAAGTACAATACCTGCCGAATGGCAAGCTCACGTGGTTCTTGAGAAGACTTTAAAGTAAAAATACGAACATTTAGCTAAATCCCCCCTCCTTGTACTGAAGACGATACAGCGAATCAGCGTGAATAAGGATATTGTGTGCCAGATAACATGGGGCCAAACGGTGATTGAAATGCATATTTTTTAAACATTATTAAATATCGGATAACGGACGGACAAACCCCAGTTTAAATAGCTCACTAAGCACGAGTGAGCTGATAATGATGACCAGATCACGTCTACAGAGCGTCTCAAAAAGAGCGCGACATGTCTCGGGAAAATATCCATATCTCTTAAATGTTGATTAATTTTAATTTTTCATATCCTCTTTCAAAGAGAAATAACAGGCCTTTCTAATGATACCTATATCATGTATAATCGTTCCATTTTGAGTTTGTAGCAGGTCGTCGAAAAAATTGCATTTTGGAGGACGCTCTATAGAACAGTCACATTCAAAATTAGTTTCCCACCAACCTTATTAATATAGGACGGTTTTTGAATTATACAGGATGCTTTTAAGATGCTGTAATACACGACAAAGTACTAGTATGTGACTAAGTACGGGCCCACGCGACCGAAAAAAAACATCGAGCAGACCTGTTCTTGACGATCCAATAATCCAGGCCTTCGTCACTCACTCCGTAACCAACGGCGAGTACAGCGTGATCCAGCTTAGTTTGACTGCACCTCGGTTCGTCGTATACACCTGGAAGTCATCGAAACAATCGCTGAATGCACCGATACATAAACATGGGCTCGCGTAGAAGATTGTAGACCACGATGTTAGATACGCGTGTAAGTACATACATCTGGTTATTCTGTGCAATTTCTTTCAATCTAAGTGAAGAGTTAGGTATCTTGCGATCTTTTATTAAAGAATTTGACCGGTTCTCTGAGGCCTATAGTGACACATAACAACCTACAATGGAGTCATTTGATTAAGGTCTTTTTTGATTATCCGTCGTCTGAATATTTACATCAGCGTGATCTGAGGCAAAAGTTCCCCTTCTCTGTGTGATTGTCTTTGAGCGATCTTTCAATGTGCTGAGACGAAATACAGAATTTTACTTGTACAATATATAAGCCTTGTGTACGAAAAATACCGTAGTCTACTGACCGCCTTTGTACAAATGGAACGAGGTGTGGTTAGCGTCGATGGCGATCGAGATGGGTCCCACAGTCGCCGCGGCGTACTGGAGGTCAGTCTCGGATCCCTTAAGCACGTCTACAAACCCGGTACAGGATGCCGCGATGTTGCTGCGGTTAAACTCACACGTCCTCTCTTTCTGCGTGATAAACGCCATCAGAGTGGTCAAAGTGATAAACATGATATATGTGTATATATAAGGTGAAAGCGTATATATTTGTAGTTATAAGCTGATTACCGAAGTAATGATCTAGACTATTTTATAGACCTTTAAATATACCTAGCGCGACATAATTGATTAGTCTCATTCATAGAAGGCGGGGGAACACATATTGAAAACCCAACGAAGGTAAACGGACACGAAACTTTCCATTTCGCTGCTGGTTCAAAACGTCTACAGATGGGAAACTGCGTCGCACACTCCGCTCAGTTTAGGATACATAAAGGTTGTTTACAATGGAATAACGACACAGAGTGAAGGTAAGCGCCGTAGACACAACCCATACAGCATCTGAACCACAGGCAGGTACACGGAAGAAAATCTCCACATAGCCACACTCCCAGACCCCCATGGGCACCAGGTGATTTCTGTCTGAAAGAAATGCCACAGGCAGGATACTGGCTGGAGTAGGAATTGCGCCGGAATCCTCTGGACTTAAACGTCAAACGCTCTAACCAGTAAGCCGACTCCCTCGAGGTGAAACAGTAATAAAACTCATAAATATGATAAATATGATAATTGGGCTAAATGTTACGAGTGTGATCTAGCTAAAAACATGCTAAGTTTGATCAGTTATTTCACAAAAGTGTTCGTTAAATGAGAATTGGTCAAATAATAGTGTAATAAAACCATATAATTCTTAATATGAATAAAGCAGCTTCGTGAGTCAATATAAAAGGATGAGTTGGTCGCGCTCACCACAGCGAGGTACGGATACGATTTCTCCGAGTCGATGCCTCCGATTGCCTTCACGTACTTGAAAGCCTTGTCCTCGAATCCACCGTGACAGCCATTGTTACCGAATGCTGATGAGCAGTCGACGAGTTGCTGCTCGCTCAATGATACGAGTTTGTGCTTCAGCTTGAAGTGCTGCCCCTCTAGTGATCCGGTCTGGGGCAGAGGTATGCAAGTTCACTCGCAATATCAGGTCAGGTCGATCATTACTTGATAACCAATAGATCAAATTGTTTATAGATACTTCGATTAAAATCATTACTAGTTTCTGGTTTAAAAATCCCCTTTTATTCTACTTTATTCCGGTGTTTGTTCAGCAAATATACACACGCACTCTATATATATATCACTGTTGATACTGTGCCTTCTAATGACCTAATCTTGTTCATGTAGTGTTATCCATTCCCAGTCCTACGAATAGAATAGCCCTGACAACATATTTTTATTCTTGTATCCATGTTTACTATGTGAACAACTTGGTAGTAAACATACAATAAATCGTATTCGGGATATTTTGATGAGTCAATGTCAAGATTTTCGCCGCTCAGTGATTCGACGTTGAATCATTCGATTTTAAATGATTTTATGCTGATGTTGGCGCCAGTGTTACAGTGGTCAGAAGCGCTGCCTTTCATGCGAGAGGTTGCAAGTTCGAACCAACACAAACTAAGGATTTTCCCGCGCTTTTTACAGGGCTTCTCTTCCAAGCATGCCAAATTGTTCACTAGGAGTATATATAGATCATTTTCTAATTTTTATTTGTTTTCTCATGTTACATTTCTGAAGTATATATTTTATAGCAGATTATTTTAATATATTTATATCCTTGTATAGCGCAGTCGAGAGTGCATGGGGTTGAGCACTGACCTATATAAATGATCACATTACACTACAATAGGGAATGAGAAAGATTTCCATGCTTGAATACTGAGAAAGATTTGCCGTGGAATGGGTTAAAATAATAAGAGGCCATAGACGCCTCAAGACGGTCACCTGAAAAAAAGAGAAAAAAGACAAAACATGACGCCAAGGAGGCCATCTTGATATTAGAACGAGAAGACAACATGGAAAGTGGCTGACATCAAAAACAAGAGAGCTGAAGATACCAATTAAGATTAAATCAAGAAGATAAAGATTTGTTGAAAACCTTCTCTGAAATCACCTCTAACTGCCTGAATCGTGATACGCTAAACAAATTTGAAAGAGACCTACACAGATAATGTCTGACAAATGGCACACCTTGGCACTGGGCTGACAAAGAGATAAAGATTTTCAAATAAAAAAAGGCGATAGAAATTACCCCCCCTTGTTGCCATGACGAGATGCTGAACAAATCTGAAAGATACTAACCCAAGGACATTATGGGCCGAACGGCAGACCTCCGCGATGAGGGGTCCTCGAGAAAATTATTTTTCAAGTAAAATTACAAACATCGACACTTTTTACTCCTCTTACTACCTTGACCTATCATGATCAACTCTAGAGGAGACCAACCCTAGGACAATATTTGCCAAATGACAGATCTGTAATAAGCGTTTCTGGAGGAGATTTTTCAAAGAAAATGTTAACATCGGATGGATGGATGGACGGACGGACGATGGACGAACTCCGATCAGAAAAGCTAACCTAGCATAAGCTCCGGTGAGCTAAGATATCATAGAGACATAACCTTTGCCAACGTTTGGCGATTCGATGTTCCGTAATGTGAAGATTGTTTCAACATGCCTCCAGTATGGAGGTTTCCAGGTTCAGCAGGACAATAATTAACTACTCATTGATGGACTGGATTCGAGTTAACACGTTGCTCTTTTAATAATGACACAGTAACTAGAGAAGCAAACAGTTCGGTGATCACCATACAAGTACGTAAAGATAACATCAATAACAACGGATTCTAGAACACTGGGTACACGCTGGACTTAACCTCACCTACACTAGTTAGTGATACAGTGAGGAAATATAACAGACTTACAGCACTGAACGACCAGCAGGAGCCGCAATTCCCCTGAGGGCAAACAATGAGTTACAGATAAGAATTGTTGAGTTCAGATTAAATACAATGCTACAGTAGCAGAAATGGGACAAACACAAAGGCAAACATGATCATGAAGGCGACAATGTAAAATCTAGATCAACGAATTTATTTCACGGTCCAAGTAACGGCATTTGTCAGTTATAACCAACAGACGCGTATATATAGAGTGACGTTAAACAAGAACATATGTAGAATAGTCCGGGCAACGGTTGAACTTAGTCATCGTACACTCCAGGTTCGGAATTCCAACAGAATTCTTTCCTACCCATTATATACAGTCTGCTAAATTTGTGGTAGCTCTTTATCATGTATAGTAAGACGACTATATATAGGGAGAACGTGTGACAAGAGAATAAAATCAAAGAAGGACACCTCGCATCATCGCATTGCAGTGGCTACTAACATGTATGAGTATTACCGTATTCGCCCGTATATAAGCGGATCCCGATTGGACGACCACCAACTTTGAGGATTGCAATATAATATTAATAGTATTGTTACAATCACAGTGTTGTCATCTTTACTTACGAGACGTTTTTCATGTGTTTTAGTATGAGTAAGTGGTAACAAGGTTGTAATAAATAGTTGTATCATGTACGTCACTAAAATCTTGATTTAGCAATCTTTGCAAATGTATAATGCTAACTGCCCGTCCAATCAAAGTCTCGAGAAACTTTGCTTCGATTATGACAGTAAATCAACATTGACGTTTCCCTGGTAAAATAAATCTTTCGGAAGATTACTGCGACTTACAAAAATACGTTGCCACAAAAAAACTCATGATCTTATCGCCCCTACATTAGATTACGATCACTACGCCTCCAGTACATTTCAAAATAAACTGACTTTTCGAACTCGTAGCATGAAAGTTCCTTTCGAATTGTTTCTGCTTTTGTTTTGTTCAAGAAAAACATCCAAACAAATTGAATTTGAATGTCACTGTATAGGACGACCCCGATTATAAGACGATCCCCATACTTAAGAAACGTCACCTTATATTTTAGAAGTCGTCATAATTTCGGGCGAATACGATAGTAAGGTGATTGATAAAATGAGTATTAGTACGTTTATTGATATAATTTTTTAGGTCTTTTCTTTGCATTTCTCTCCAGCTTTTCGTAGAACCACATTGGCTACCCCCATTACCAAGACACCTCTCTGGAGTTGCATGAAACTGTTGTAATAAGTTGTTTCTGCAGCGCATGCAGGGAAGTTATCTCCTTTCACATGCCCTTTACAATAACGCGTAGTAGACAGTGAAGACCATGTTGCTTCAAAAATCAAAATGTTTTTTGAGTTGTGATTTGAAATATGTCAGTGATGTATGTAATCGAAAGTTCAGTGGGAATTTATTACAGAAAGTTGAAGCCATGCTGGAGAATGAGGCCGTATGACCTCAGGTTGATACACACCTGGTTCTTGACAGGGGTCACATAACCCTTATCTCTCCAGTCGATGCTATCGGGCAGAGTAACGAAGGAGGGGCGCAGGAATGTCGACCCAGTCGAGGCGTGGTTTGCATTCCGGAACCCGTTCAACCGTCTGAACTCTTCAAATTCCTGCACAGAAAACCAGCAAAAGAGTTAATAAATACAAAAAAGAAGGAATCCCTCAATTTGTGGCGATTTATAGCCACGTTGGAGAAAACACAGACGGCCAATGGCTCTAGAAGTAACCTCGAGCCGGGCCTATACAAAGCAAATCAATACGAAATGCCAAAAATATTAGTTCTGCCTTATTTTCTTACCAAGGAGCCTAAAATACCTTCTCCATGTCTCAGTGTCATCAGAAACATCACATGTCTGTATAGTCACGGGCCATATTTCGTTTCCATTTAATTTTTCCTTCTTCTAGTCGTGAAGGCCATTATATTCCAAACGTAGTCTTAAGAAACAGACACAATAGTGCTACAAATTTATTTGGTTTATCTTCATGTAGAAGGCACGTAATTTATAATTAAGCTGAGCTTTGATACAGCTTGGTGTAGTTTCCGTTTCAAACAGGATGGTGATTTCAACTAGTGACCTTTGTTCATTGTCTTAGTAAAGTACTCCACATTACAAGTCGTGGCATAATAAACTCAGTAACTGGCACATATGAGACTGTGGCTCGTATTATACTTTACACTGTGATAGCCTTATAACCTACATGCAGTTAGATCTGTTAATAGGATAGTTGACACTGCCATGGGTTATGTAAACTGTGGTAAGTGAAATACGTTACACTGCGCTGTGTATCTAACCTACCAAATCGGCCAAATGATTGAGACCGAGATAAAACGATTTCTGCCCGGCCATGTAAAGCTTATTGTGCGATTCGATATGAGCAACATTGTTCAGAAATACGTTGTATCGATGAAGTTCTTCTTTGGCGCTGTACGATTTTCCTGCACCAGCGAACGAAAATCACAAAATTGCACATTCGTAAATTTCAGAATGACGAAGAATACCGCAGAATGAAAAATTCTGGCAGTCGAACTGTATTATATGATGAGTTGAATGACAAACTGAGGTACTTGTCAGTGAAAAAACTGCGACGTAAAAAAAGAAAATATCAGGATAAATCATAACAGATGATTTTAATACATCATGTGTATGGGATTATGAAATGTAATTTATTTGTTCAAAGTGTACTTATTAGCTGAGCTATGACCTCACTTAATATGGAACACTATCCTAATAGTCTAAAACTATAATACATGTATGATTACTTAAATTATATAAAATTAGAACGCAACAGTATAATTATAATACAGATCAATGTTAGATACAATTATGTACATTCACAGTTTTACAACCTAACTACTACGACAAGTTCGTCATTTACAGTGAGCATGAAATAGACAACAATGTTGAATAATACAGTGGAGAGTAGACCAAATATCGAAAAAAGAAAATCATGTATAGTCAAAGTCGTCATAAATATGAAGAATTAGTGAAAACAGAAACAGAAATATGAAGAATTAGCGAAAAACAGAAACAGAAATTATTATCATTAAAGACGTACATAAACTCACCGTATTGACGTTTAAATTCCACCCATGCATCTTCATACGGTCTGTAAGACAGTACGATGTCTTTGGGTGGTTTCCGCACGTGCTGGGATGGTTCTACTCCCATCCAGCGTTCGTATGTTTCCGGAGCACTCAATACCGTGCCCACGAGCAATAACAGACACACAGCCAACATGGTGCTCTGCAACGTTAAGACGTGACCGACCCTGAGATAGCCCAGAACTGTATTTCACTTGATAAAACAATAAAGGATTCCGAAATAATTTACAGAAATGGTTGAGCCAAGGAATGGGGGTGCGATAAAACGAACTAACACAGTAAACACATCGAATTCAGGCGAGTTTAGTAAAGAATGTATTCACGTATATACAGGCTGGCCGATTAATATAGAAATAATCATGCTAACATAGATCCACAGAAATAATCTTAACATAGACAGATGCATGGATTACAGTATTTGTCCAAATTAGATGTAGATGCCGATACATGAGTGCAAAAAGACAAACTTTATTACTAATATATCATGTAATAAGTTTATTACTAGCTAATTATTAAACTAATTCAGATACAACCAGCTGATGTATAAAAACTAACCGAGTCACCGTCCCAAGGTCCGACAATGTCATTACCACACAAACCACTGATTCTAAGTCCAGGAGACTTCTCACTATAAAAGGGAGCCGTGGCCACCCCCGACGATGATGGAGCATATGATCCGCGAGCATATGAACCGCTGTTCTATTGGCTATCACACCTCGTCTCATTAGACGGGTTATTGGCAGGTCGAATCATCCAACCAGAATACCGTCTCTTATTCAACTGTGTATGCGTTGCTACTAGGCACATCGGCTAACATATACAACAAATTGTTCGCGATGCTGAAATCTACAATGTCTTCGCGTGATTTATCGTTTTTGCCCATAGTGACGTTTATTAGTGACTTTAAATCTGGATTGATGAAGTCGATAAGGGAAAGCTTTGCCGATGCTACACACTGCGGCTGCTTCACCGCGGCGGCTTTTAAATTTCATACGTGTTACATGTTCATAACATTTCGTAACTTAATTAGCCTGAGCTAGAGGTTCATATGCCCGCCGTTCGACAGTCTCCGACCAAATACCCCGGCCAGCTGTTCATCTGCTCGTTGTTGAAAGTGGCGGCCACGTGGCAACAGCCGTCACAATAGTGAGAGGGCGTGGCGGTTCATATGCTCGCGGATCATATGCTCCTACCCCACGTGGGCAACTTGCAGGATAATGCCGCATCAGTCGTTGCTTAGCAAATTGAACTGCAGTGTGATGTTCGTGAGTTAACGGAAAGCAGGTTGTCTTCGTAGGCGACTGTGGCGAAAAAAGCCCAAGTCCCTACGCGAGTTGATCCCGAGCGAATTGGTACTGACGGAACGAAGAAAGCCAACATTAGTAATCGCAGCGAGAAAATGATAAGCTCATTTACGGCCATTATGAATGAACCAGCGACAACTGTTGCTCTCGCGAGCAGAGATAGCTATAGAGAATTGGAGCTGATATTCGATGGAGCGGCGCTACAAGCGCAGGTGTCTGAATCAATCAATACTATCAAAAAGGTGCGGGCTGAACTAGCTGATCCGAACGATGATGCCTTCCTGTTAGTGCACAAGAAGAGACGTCCTCCTATATTGGTACACGGAAGAGCGATAAGCTCTCTTCGGTTGAGGTGACAGAAAAACTGTTTGAGTCGACTGTTGCCCTAGACATCAAGTGATGACGTCACTGACCACGTGACTAATGAGGTTGGTTTCTCTGACGTCACATGTGAACCTCTTAAGACTCGATTCTAATCGTATACATCTTTTTTGCGGGACTGGTCCAATCACCACGATTCGTAAACTGAATGATTGTGCTATGTGGCCTTATGGTGTGATTGCCCGTCGGTTTTTTTCAAAAGTAGACAGAAATCGAACACATTAGGGTGGTATCATTTTATGTCCGTGGCCTAAAGACTGGACTAGTGGCATTTCGGGATGTTCTTTGCCAATGTAACATCCTTGCCTTGCAGGAACATTGGTTGTACGTAAACAGTTGGTTGTACGGGGCTATTCTCTAACATAGACCCTGACTTTGTCGGTTTTGGTACGAGTGCGATGGATTCTGGCGTGGAACTTTTGACTGGCAGGCCATATGGAGGTGTGGGTTTCTTGTGGCGGAAGTTACTGGTGCCCCATGTTACTATTAAGGACCTTGGGGATAAACGTTTTATTGGGCTTGATATTAAGGCAAATGGGCAAACTACGAGAATTATTAACGTGTACCTGATGAATGTGACGATATCATGGCGATTATATTGATTATCTAGCCATGATCTCAGCCATCATTACTAAATCCGATTGTACTCGCATACATGTTATAGGCGATTTTAATGCTAACAGTGCGAGGCAGAGAGGTTTTTGGCACGAACTGCAGCAAGTCTTGGTAGAGGACGATTTAATTTTAATTAATGCTTCTCTACTACCTTTTGATTCATTTACATGTGTCTCAGAGTCTCATGGCTCGACTTCCTGGCTCGACCATATTGTTATTTATTTATTTGTAGGCTGACTCCCGAAGTAATCGTTGTGTAGGCCAATTTCATTCATGACCCCTTACAAAGCTAGCCTATGTGGTTAACACGACAATTCGATTAACCTCACTTAGATAACGGGTGGGGGAAACACCTAATGTGAAAAAAAACACCGAGTCTGGGCAGACAATTGACCCTTTTCCATTCACGCCACTGGTTCCAGATGTCTACATACGAGCTACATATGTAGCACACTAGACTAAGTCTATGGAAGGGCAATAGTTATTTACAATGAGATGACGACACAGCGGGGAGGTAAGCAACATAGAAAGCACATAGAGAGCATCTGAAGCACAGCAAACGTCAGAGTGAAAAAGCCCTAACAGAACCACACTGCAAGGGCTACCCAGACCCCGATGGGGCAATGGGGTTCATAGCGCTTTCAGCCCAAAAAACGCCACAGTTAGTATACTGGTTAGAGCGCGATTTGAACCAGGGACACCTGGATGCAGTAATTGTTAGTACGCAACGTGCTTTTGCTCAGGTTAAGCGTTGCAGAATCCTGTATAAGCCGAATAGTATATCTGTGATCATATGCCTTTATATATGTTGTGTGACTTTGGACAGTTCCCGTTAGGTGATAATAATGAGTTTATTAATGAATACAAGGCCGAATCCAATTTTGTCGACTGGTCTAAAGTCACAGTTGACACGCTACTTATCATAAGAGAGCCAGAGAGTTATTATGTAGGATTGATATTTCCCATGAGGCCCTTGTACAAATGTACATTGCATTGATGAGACGCGTAGGTCGGCTCTGTCCTTTTCTATCAGGATATTTGTGATTGTCTTCATCATTCTGCAGAGTATTGCACAGTTGTTAACCTAGTGGTGAAAAATGATAAGTGCAATGTGTCTGGGCGCAATGCTGCGGTGAAAAATGCGCATGCTGAGTCGCGTGAAGCATTCCTTTTGTGGGTAAGGTCCCACCTACGATTCTATGGTAAACCATAAATGCGTCTTAGATTATCTTCTGGTTAACAATAAGTTTGACCTTGCCATATTTGTTCATACGAAAATACAAAGGTAACACCTTGTTCTTCTTCTTCTTTGTCTTTCGGTTTTTCCCGTTAGGGGTCACCACAGTGAATCAACTGTCTCCAAACCGCCCTATTCCCTATATCCTCCTGACGTGCTCCTACTTCGAGCATATCCTCCTTCACC
>WURV02151043.1:0-17347 GCA_011762755.2 Epimenia babai | reverse complement strand
AACCACTTTTTACTCAAATGCTAAGTGACTGTGGTGCCCATTTCAGGCCACGGTAGTTCCTGTATTTATGATGATGCCATGCGTGTTGGCTATTGAAAAACAGGGTCGTTTATTTGTCCTCACGCCAAATGGGGTGATCATTGCAAGACACGGTCGTTTGTTTTTCTGCCCACACGCTATATGGGTTGTCCATTACAGAACACTGTCATTTCTGTGTCTGTCTCCACCTCATGCAGGCTAGTCTTTTGTCTTTTGAAGAACACCGTCATTTCTGTGACTGTCTCTACGCTGTGGGTGTTACCCGTTGCAAGACACTGTTGTTTCTTTATCCTCGCGCCCTATACGCTTTGCCCATTACAAAGCATGGTGGCTCCAGTGTCTGTCCTAACCTCCATGCGCTTGCCTATTGCGGAACAAGGTCGTTTGTGTATCTATCCTTACTTTGTTATTGTCGCACCTTGCAGAACACGGTTATTTCTGTATCCGTCCTCACTCTATGCGTCATCTCCATGGAGCGCTGGTTCGCGATCTGCATGCCTCTCAAATTTACCGCGTCCAAAGGCCGAGTCTTCAAGATTCTCATCGCCGTTTGGGTCGTGTCGTGCGCCATTGCCGTGCCGGAATACATATACACGGGCGTCGAGGCTGGCCCGTCGAACACGTCGATGCTCCTGACCAGTTGCCGAATCCCGCCTCGGTACCATTATTCGGCCAAGGTGTTTCGTATCGTCTTTATCGTGTTCCTATACGTTCTGCCGGGAGCCTTACTCAGCGTGTTCTACACGATGATCATCAAAGTGTTGTGGCGAAGCGCTGTCCCTCCAGGTGTTCGCCCAGGTAATCGATTTATCTTACACCTTGGCCCATTTCACAAAATATAGAATTCCGAAAACGTAATATTAACAACTTACAATGAGAATGAGAATTGACAGAATCACAAGACGCTCGTTTTTCGCGAGACATGCGCAAAGTGAAGGTGTGGGTTGCCGTGTTAGCCATATTGTAAAAACGACAAATCTGGATGGAAGCAGCTTGTCAAGTGGTAGGGACACCGGACTCGTAACCGAAAGGTCGCAGGTTCGAAACCTCCCATCAGTCGACTTTTCTGCGATTATCTTCAGCAAGTGATTTATTTATCCCTGAGTGCTGGTGTAAACCCGTCTCCAAAACTGGTAAGATACTCGATAATTGGCGAGGTCACATGTGAGTGTCGCGATCATTGTATATGCGCGGAATACCTGCCAAAAACATTTTATTGTGGACTGCATCTGAGAGCCTTTATTGGCTGATACTCACGTCTATAAATGTTTTATTTTAAGTTTTTAGCCTTTGAAGGTAACAGCTCTGTGGACAAACTGATATAAAGATTGCACCTGACGAAGTATACTTGATATGCGAAAGATCGTGTTAATCTTTATAGTGCTTAGTCTAAACGGTGTTACCTTTATGTTTTCGTATGCAAAATATGGTGTCATTTTGTTTGTTTCTTTATTAATAAAATTTATATTTGTAGTCGTTATTAAAAAAAGCACGAAAATCATGGGATGTTTTCTTTCATATAATTATCTTATAAATATGTACAAGGTTTTTATAATGCATTCTATCCGCAAATATTACAGAAGAAATTATTATTAAACGTACGATACTTGCTAAATGTCAACTTGGTTGGCGGCATCGTTCACTGAATTGGTTTTTAACCTTCCTCCTACAGTGGAACCTCGGTATTCGACCTCCTCCATACTCGAACAAATCGGTGTTCGACCACCAAATCCGAACGAATTATGGTCGAGTACCGAGGTTCCACTGTATATGAAGTTATAGGTAGGCTTTATGACGTAAATTTGTAGTCCATAACGTTGGTTCCCAATCTCGTGCAGGTTCAGTAGGGACTCATCATTGTGCCGTTAAGATTATTTTTCGAAATCATAAAGTTAAAAAAATACGAGGGTAAGCTGACAAGTTCATACACCGACTATGATGCCTTTTTCGAATGAGATTTGATGGTTATTTGTCAACATAGACGCCGTTACGCTCTACACACTTAGTCCAGCGATGTTGCAGCGCCTGGATACTCGTGGTATAGAATCCCTTATCTTGATGACTGCAAAACTGCTCTACGGCACTTATGATGTCATCATTGGTTCGATATCGTTTGCCGGCCAAATGTGGATAATGGGACATTATCCCCTTATGTATGTAACGCATGAATGTCGTTTGGGGGCTAAGCCTTTCCAAGACAGATACTTGATAACACCACGGTGTCAAAACCTTTCTATTATATTCTGAAGCCGCAGTACGTACGAGGTAGGACTGTAAATTTGAGTACGCTGGAAACAACTGTGCACTTATTCATCACAATTTTTCATTTCAGTTTCATGTTTCTAGCTTGGGTCGTACTTGGTGAGCCTATAAATTTTTCAGCCTACCGTCATAGACCGCAAATAGCTCTCAGATACGGGTTACGATTAAATATTTTTGGCAGTTAAGCGCAGATACAATACCTTAGACACTCGCATATCACATGTGAAGAATGATGTCGCGACAATTTATTTAAGAGATGAAGGCACTCGTCGGGAATAAACGACTTGAGCATTATCGCCTAAAAGTCCTCCGGTGAGCGGTTCCCATTTCGCCATCTTTCCTTGTCAAATCAGGCGCTGCTTCACTTCCACTGTCTGCTTCCCCATAAACTGACTCCACATCGCTCTGAATTTCCTCACAACTGCTGTATAATCAATATATCTCATAATTCACAGTTTTTTACACAATCGTGGTGTTTATTAAATTACGCATATCCAATAAAAAGCTTTCAAAAATTAGAACTACGGTGATTTTCTGGACGCTTTATTGCATTATCAACGCACGACAGCATCGATCTTAAAGGGGGACTGACCGTAGATTTCTCATAAATTAAGTCAACTGATGCGTCATAAACTTATTTTGTCTTTTAAGACTTTAGTCGACGTTTGGGGAACAGTGTGGTATTCGCACGACTTAATCCGTTGCTCGTGCTTCAGGCGGTAATCAAAATAACGACGAGACGGTCCACGGTCGACAGCGAGCCGCAGCCATGTTGTTGGTGGTCGTGATCACGTTCTACGTCTGTTATCTGCCAGTTCACATCATGGGCTTCCTCAAGTAAGTGGGTAACTCGAACATGTAACTCTCGAGCACACATTTTTCTGGCTTCAATGGAACACAGTTTCCACATTACCATAGATCTACCAATTATCTCGAAACTCGCCTTTTGAATATATGCGTTATGCGTGAAACGAATTAAAACGACCGTGGGTAGATTAGCTTTTTCGATGATTAATGCAATTACTCTTTGACTACCAAACTATCACCCCCACTATAACTCTGTGCTGTACAATTTGACGATATTATATATATATATTCCAATCGTGAAACACGCGCGAGTAATTTCGCCAGGGCGCAAAAATTAGTCAATAATAATCCTCTAGCAAATTTGAGCGAACACAACACACATGACACGTCCTTCTTAAGTACGATTAGTATTTTTCGATAAATGTCAACTGTGGAATGCGGGTCACAGCCGGTTTTTATCAGCAAATTAACAATTCTCAATCAATTAACAATTTGATATCTATTTGCCTGCCACCGAACTCAGCCCCGCTCGAGTTGTCACTAACACATTTCGAAGCTCCAATATCGCTCCAAATAACCGATCCGGTCGCTGGGGCAACCGTACAACGAAATTTAGGTCGGCTTGTCGGCATATTTACGCCCCAACTCTACGGGTAACATACGGGCACTGTTTGAGAGTTGTGTAATAGAATTTGTAGAGTTTTTCCAGTATTTTATCCAAAAATAAAATGGTAGTTAGGCAATAATAATAATAAATTAATTTGTTTTGGAGGCGCCCTAGTAACTAGAATGTCTCTAAAGCGCCTATATACATATCGTGTTATAACTAATTATTACATGGCATTGTTCTACAAAGCAATTTGCGTGAATGAAAAAGAGTCAATTGTCGGCTTTGACCCGGTGGGTTTTTCACCACATGGTATTAACCCCCCCCCCCCATAATTGAGCCTAATAAATTTATTGTGTAAACCGGATGACAGGCTAGCATTGTAAACGGCCAAAAATGGCCTGTACAACGATTACCTCGGTGGTCAGTCTATTGGTAACTAAAAACTTCGTTTGTATGAACAATAAGTAAACAACAAAAATCGAAATCGTAGTTAACCTTCCAAATATCAATATCACCATCTGATTCATATAATTAATGTAATTAACCAGATGTTTTTACGTGCCATTTTTGCAGTCCTCCCGCAATGGGCATGTGTTTGAGTAAGATCCTAATGCGGTGCCATATACGTAGTGTGTGCGGTTTTTAGTTTTTTTCCCAGTGATCGATAACACGAAGCTTTGACATCCGTCTCATTTTGATTTAGTCCTATGACTCTATAGAGCGTCCCAAAAATGTATTTTCTTTCGACGACCTGATACAAATTTAACATGTAACGAATATACATGATATGGAGGAATCATTAGAAAGGCCTGCTATTTCTCTTGAAAATAAACTATGAAAAATCAAAATCAATCAACTTTTTGAAAGATATTGATATTTTCCCGAAACATGTCAAAATGCCATCTGGACCAACTTTTACATTCCATACCGTGACCCACTTAACAACGACATCCTTCCTGTTCTGGAGGCGAACTTTGAAGTTCAGCAGCGGAGAGTGTTCAGGCGTCTGTGGTGGGCGCAGGTTGGGGCACCCGCCCTTCGTCTCAGAGCTATGCGAGATCGTCTACCCAAAGTCTTTGGTGATTGCGGGATAGCTCTGAACCATGACGTGGAGTGGCCACTTCGTTCTCCAGAACATATTCCTTGTGACTTTTACCTCTAGGGATTTCTGAAGTCCATGGTGGTCTACACCACTCCCCCGGCTGACTTGCAAACACCGATCGACCGAATAACTGCTGAGGGCCACAGCTTGAGGCTGACTCCTGGCGTCACTCGCAGGGCCGTACGTGATATGGCGAGGGGGCCCACTTGTGCGTGGAGGGGCAGGGAGGCCACGTAGAAGGACTCGGGCCGTAAGCCGTCACACCTTAATACACAAACCTGTCAGTGGCACAAAAGAATTTATATAATTTTGGTTTAAATTCATCTCCACGAAACATAAAACTTGGCCGCGATCGCATTTTGACCTGTATCAGACCCGAGAAAATATCCACTCTGATAAATGTTCATTGATTTTAATTTTTCATTGCTTATTCTAAAGAGAAATAGCAGGCCTTTCTAATGATACCCATATCATGTATGTTCGTTACATTTTGAATTTGTAGCAGGTCGTCGAAAAAAATTGCATTTTTGGGACGCTTTGTATTAAGTATAAATCTTTGCCAAAAATAGGTGTAGCCTTGTTTCATAGCACGACCTGTGTAATTCTCACAAAAAACTATTAAGAATAATGTTATTGGCGAGCTATTGCTTTAACTTGCACCGTTCTCCAGCGCTGTTTGTTCGACCTGCCTCGAAAGCCAACGAAAATCTAGGCACGTGACCAAGCTTCGGTGTCGTCATAGCAACCTGGATCGGTATATTCTTCGATCATTCCACTGGTCGCATTACTTTCAACATCCTTCTCACGTACATATATATCCACGTGACGGTCCCTTCTTGTCTATCTTTGACAATCTCTATCAATTCCCTTTTATCTCGCACATCTTCTCTCTCGCTCGCAAAATGAACCAAGAAATATGTTATTCACATTAATATCTGCTGGAGACCTCCGATAAGCCGCCTCTCGTTCTCTCGCCATCTCCATAAAATTCTCCATAAAAGTCTGACTCCATCCTTACTTATTCATCATGTCATCACCCGCCACACATCGCCTTCCGCCATCCGCCATCCGCCCTGAATTATTGCGTATAAAATGTATTAACTGTATTTATTTTTGCCCCGCGAACTCGTGAAAACCACGTTAGGTACGTGAACAGTCGTCGGCCATCGTCACGCCCTTTAGTAATCAAGACCTTTGACCGATGCCGCAAATACACGACACGCGTTTTGACAGCGATTACGCTGTCAACATAAAACATCAACAAAACATGTATTTGCCGAAAATCTCTGGAGGTTTGTAAAACCCAAAGATAGGGGGCAGCCGGCGTAGTGGTTAGAGCGCTTGACTTTGAATCCATGGGTCCCTGGTTCAAATCCCGCTCTAACCACTATACTAACTGTGGCGTTTTTCGGGCTGAAAGCGCCTTAAACCGTAGCACTTGCAGTGTGGTTATGTTAGGGCTTTTTCCCTCTGACGTTTGCTGTGCTTCAGACGCTCTATATATGATCTCTATGTTGCTTACCACTCCACTATGTCATCATCTCATTGTAAATAACCATTGACTTTCCATAGACTTAGCGGATTGTGTGGCATATGTAGCTCGTATGTAGACATCTGTAACCAGTGGCGTGCATGGAAAAGGGTCACTTGTCTGCCCAGACTCGGTGGGTTTTTCACTTTAGGCGTTTTTCCCCCACCCCTTATAAGTGAGGCTAATCAAATTGTCGTGTTAACCACATAGGCTAGCTTTGTAAAGGGTCATAAAATGAAATTGGCCTACACAACGATTACTTCGGTATTCAGCCTATCAATAAATAAATAAAATAAAAACCCAAAGATGGGCTACCGTTACGACCTTTTCTACAAATTGGGAGTTTCGAGCATACCCGATCTCTCTTAAACGAATGCTGATTTTTCAATTGTATTATCAAACTGTTGTTTTGCCACCAATCGCATAGTGTGAACGCACTATTACACCAATTTCTATATCGTCATGGTCGTAATTAACCATTGGAATTATGGCGTTTTCTATAAATTTTCAGCTAATCATCTACTCTTGGTTCGTAGATGGCTACAGTACCTAGTATATGTTTCTCTCCTAACTGTTTAGGAGTCGTGCGGTGGCATTCGTGTCTGTAAGTTGCATTTCGAAATTAAAATTCAAGCAATCCAACCGCGGCTGGGTTTTTAAGCGGTTACAATTGCGAAACGATGTCTTTTTTCTAATGTGTCTACGTATTGCATCGGTCAACAAAATAAAAACATTTCTACATTCAAGGGAGACTACCGACTGTTCACATTTTACCGACCGATCCGTTATTAACTCCCCCGTGTTGTTCGTGATAATAGTCTGACGAAGGATAAACTCTCGACCTGAAATTCAGTTCAGAAACGTATTTGCGCCCTTTCACAGTAAATCACACGCACTTAAAAATATCTTTGTGTTTACGTATGTTATCGGAAATGAAATATTATATTATGTGTACTTTTTGGCCGAGATCTCAAACACACCGCATATGCGCATAACCAAGATCGCGGTCCTTATCGTCTCATTATATTTGCTAAATACATACATGAAAAAGTTGAAGAGTGAAGCCCTTATGAAATCGCAGTGAAATGCGATAAAATAATCTTTTGGAGATGATCGCTTGATTTGTAGAGCGCCACCTTTTGACCGAAATCTAAGTGTTGGCAGCTGTGGAGGATGATCTTAGATACGAAAGCTTGTGTTTATATCGATTGTCATTCAAAAAGTCATTACCGAGATTTCAAAAGTATTTTAAATAAAAAAGTATTGATCGGCACGGCGCCCTTGATCTGTCAGATTGACAGCCGTAAGAAGTGAATGGAATGCGCCGTTAAATCGCTCTCAAAGAAACTGCATAGCAAACATCAACGAAAGTCTTGACGCGGAATTTGGTTTTATTATTATTTTTTATTTCATGAAATTAGTTTATTCTGCATATGCGCAGCGATTCGAGTGAAGAAGAATAGACGTTGTTTGTTCATAGTGTATGCAATCGCCGTCGAAACGCTGCTGGTGTACGCACGACAGAACAGAGGATAGGAACAAATAAACGGAAAGCTCCATCATCTCACACAATAGAATATGACGGCGCGGAGTTTGCGCTTTGTATAAAATTTACTGCAATAAGGGATCAACAGAATCAGAAGTGCGTATCAGTATTATCTATAAAACAAACAATGAGAAAGACATAAGCAGAATGAATCCATGTTAAATCATGGGTGCTATGTTTCACGTCACGTTGCCTTGCGTCTTTTTACCCTTGCTACTCGAAGTTTTCGACACTCAAGTACATGACCTTCATTCCCCGCAGATACTACGGCGTGCTCGTTCGTCTGCCACCCAAGGTCATTATCGTCATCGCCCTCTCGAGTCATTGGTTGTGTTACTTCAACAGTGCGATCAACCCGGTCATATACACGATCATGAGCAGTACGTACATACGTAGGCCTCCATTCTAACATAGTGCACATACCTCGTTAAAACAATCTTACACTAACACTGATTCTTGCTTCATTATTATAGCATGTACAGGACTAATTCCGCGGTGTGACATGTTCGTTGTTGATTGATATGTTAGAGCGTTCGAAATCGCCTATTCGACTATTTCTGCAAAACCGAGTTATCTCCCATTGCCAAATAGTGATACACAATTTGAATGAAAAAAAATAAACATTCGATTATCTTGTCGGTTATATGCATTTTCCTATTTGTTTGTGATATGTTAGATATTAAAAGTTAGATATTAATTTTGAATTTTCTCAGCTATTAGAGAATGTATTGTAAAAGTTTCTGTATACTTTCACGTATATCGCGTAAAATGATGAATTGTTAGTTTCTTTAACATAGGAAGTATATTCAATACGGTTTTACTCTTCCCTGTACCACTTCACCTTCACCTATTCTACTACTCCTATTTCAGTTACGATGCTTTATGTACAGTTTACCATGTTGCTTTCACAATACATATCATTGTATATGGTTGAATATTTTGTATAGATTGTAGAATATAGAGATGAATAAATATAAAAATATCAAAATTACATAATGAATATGAAAAATCTATCACAAAATCAAGGATATTTGTGAATGCTCGCATTTTCGTCAGTGTAGCCTAGGAGTATATAACCCACTTACTTCGTATTGTGCTTGATGTCAGCTTGATGCAGAATGCCAGCGATTGGGTAAACCATATCGCGTGTATCGCAGGTAACTTCCGGCGCGCCTTTCGTCGATCCTGCCCGTGTTTTCGAGTAGGCCACACCGGCAACTGTGGGAAGCAGTGGAACTACGTGGGTGTGTCCAAGACCGTTACGGACCACATCTCGATGAATACGCTCGATGCCGACAGACTTTCCTAGCTCACTACAGCTTCCTCGCCGTGCCCTGAAACGTAGTATGACAGCCGTAGTTTATCTTCGACGACACTCTAACAATAGCCAGTGCAGCGCTCTCGACTGCTTTAAAAACGTCTGGCGCCAGAAACTTACGCGAGATAAAATGTTCGTGTCCATAACTGTGCTACTTAAAAGTTAGTAATAATTTGTCAGTGGCACTTCACATTGATCACATTAGTATGTATGTATGTACGTATGTATTTATAGGCTGATAACCAAGGTAATAGTTTTCTAGGTCATTCTTGGCCCTCTACAAAGCTAGCCTATAATTGTGGTTAACACGACAAATTGATTAGCTACACTTATAAGGTGTGGGGAAACACCTACCCACCGAGTCTGGACAAAACGTGATCTTTTCTATTCACTCTAGTGGTTCTAAACGTTTACAGTTTACGGGTAACATTTGTTGCACACTCCGCTGAGTTTGTGATAGTTATTGGTTATTTACAATGGACGACCACGTAGCTGAGAGGTAAGCGACAGAGAGACCATCCGTAGAGCATCTGAAGCAGAGCCACGTCAGAGGGAAAAGTCCTATCAGAACCACACTGCAAGGGCTACCCAGACCTCATGAGCGCAGGGGTTTAAGGCCTTATCTGACCGAAAAATGCCACAGATAGTATCCTGGCTAAAACGGGAATAGAACCAGGGCCCTCCGAGTTCAAAGTAAAACTCTCTAACAATTATGCAGTCACTAATTCGTCAATATCTTGTACTGGTGGATTTCTGCGGTTACTTTTCTACTAATCCCATCCCAGATGTGATCAATGGCATCGAGATATCGACTTCTTAAATTCGATACGCGCACAAGATCTGGGGGGTTTTCATTGTCATCCATAAAAATTGGACGTGAATTAAGCACATGGTAATCGAAATATGGCACCACTATGTTTTCGAGGATTTCGTTGCGGTATCTTTGGCCAGTTGGTGTTTCTTGAATTGTCCTGACGTCTACCTTACAGTCATTAAACATGCAACTACAGATCATTATGGAACCTCCGCCAAATAGTACCACTTAGCTGATGTTCTTTTGTGCAAACGCTGTTCCACGTTGCCCCCACACTAGAATTCTGCGTTACTTTGCATGCCGAAGAAAACGACTCTCGTCTGAAATATGAACTTTATTCAGTATTGCCTGTGCCTACACCACTCCCTTCTCGCCAGTTTGTGAAGCTGCTTTAGTTGAATTCTTCGTACTGATCGTCTGGCACAACAACCGAGATTCCACGGTCGATTGGGTACAGTTCTTGTGTATCCGTAAAGAGTCTTCCGATGCGTCTGCCATCGCGTCCGCTCATTTTGTTAGGTCTCCGGGACCTTGCACGATCTTTCACGTCTCCAGTCTCTCTATACTTGGTGATCAGTCTATCAATAACACAGCGATAATAGACCAACTCACGCCTGACCGCACGGTTAGATATACCAGTGTCCAACATCCCTATAATTCGCTATCTTTGTCCTATCAATATTTTCCTGAAAGCCCTAGTCGTTAATGCACACTCTAGAATGAATATGGTATGAGAATAACGAACTGAGTTGTTTTTTATGCATAGAGCAAATATGACTTGGGAGAATGCAAGTTGACATTTTTACAACATTTATCATGTCCAGTCATGGTACTGCTATGAGCTTACATGTTACATAGGCTTCACAATTTGTGGCCGAAATGAAAGTATGCCCAGTAATTATTCATGCATATTAACACTGATATATCTCATACATTGTAAATTTTTATACCCGGTGAAAAAAATGTATAGGGTGGGGTTTAACTTTTTCCCTTCGTATATATCTATGATCTATGATGCCCTCATGAAATTTACAAGCTTACAATTCCCGACGTGAATGTTAATGCAGGTGAAATTAGGTTAGATACAATAAACCCCTTTGAAGTAGCGAACACGATTGGGTTAAGTTTTGGCCATGTGCTCATGTCAAATGTGCCGTAAGCAATAGAAAATGAGTGTTTTAAGAACGACTCGCACTGTTCTGAGGTAATTCAAAACCGACGCAATTAAACCAGCATCAGAATCACCTGCGCTTTCACACGCCAGTCGCGCCGTAAATATAGCAACGGCAAACGTATCGCCTTACCGTCCAACCGCGCACTGTAAGTAACGCGCATCGTGATTGACAAGCGAGAATAAAGGTTTTCTATTTCTTACCATTTTATATTAACCGACTCTTGACCTACTCGATCGGAACATGTGGCGAGCCAGCCTAACGATTTGGAGGCACGATGTTGAAAGAGGCATAATGGATTACGCGTCCATTTTGGTTGCTGGACAGTCCATTCTGATGCGGACATTATCGACCCATTGCAGAGGTCGCCTACGACGTAGGTAGCACGACATCACGTACTTGGCTGCCATTGAGGTTATTGACAACGTGTCATTTTAGCCATGGCCCATCACGTGCGTGATTTAATTTGATATCCTGATTATTGAGTCATCAACCACCCAACGCGTCTTTTATGAAGATTGAGGGCACAAGTGTTTATCTGATCAATGATCGATGACAGACACGATGTCTTAAAAATATTCGTTAACCTATTCTATTCATCTGTTCAAAAGGGCCCTTTTTAAACAGCGGTCACGATCGTCTCATTTATTTATTTTGATAGTTAAAACGCTGCTAATTCTTATGCTTATTCTGTATTATTTTCACCCGCAAGAACGGTCCTAGAGACTACCACGAAATATTATCTAAAATGTAGAAATCCATACGTACTCAACTAACAACGTTTACATGCTGAGACTACCATGGAAGGAACGACTATGATCTAGAATAGCATACGCATTCTCACCATCGACAGCATTAGCATGCAGAAACTAACACATGGGAATCGACTATGATCTAGAACAGCATACGCACTCTCACCACCGACAGCATTAGCATGCAGAAACTAACACATGGGAATCGACTATGATCTAGAACAGCATACGCACTCTTTCAAGATCGTTGAATCCTCATACGAAAGGCGTAAGTTTCGGCTACCGTATTTTCTATGCTGCTGCTCCTCGCCTTTCCAATGATCCTCCAGTTAGTATACGACAATGCAAAAGTTAAAATCAACCAAAAACACACGTGTTAACCAAACTTTACAACTAATAAATTATCAAGAATTATCGTCATCATCATCTTTTTACTAAAGTTTCGTGTTCTTAATCTACAAATAACGCTGGTTCTGATGTATACAATAATATTAAATATATGACATTGAAAATTGTGAAAGTATCGCAATATGTGATAAAATATGTCTTTAACCGTGTTATTAGTATTCTAAGTTATTAGTCCAGGAATGTGTTTTAGTGCTAATTTATTATGTGTGTTATTTTCTGACGATGCTTAAGCCATATCAATGTTTTTAAATACTGAATTTATTGATGTAAAGTGCGTTAGACAGCAGCGATATTAGAGAATTTTAAATCGAATATATTGCATTTCATTTTAAGAATCTACTACAATCTAGAACAGCAAACGCTCACGCAAGAATCCGACTCTTGTAACCACAGTCTCAGACTCATGTACGTGAAGTTTAATGCTGTACGTAGTCCTCAGCTGTCCACGCGGGGTCGGTTCGTGTGATTTAGGACTGATACAATTATATCAAAACCACAAACTCCACAACAATCTGTTTGCGTGTGATTCGAAATGTAATTTTAACTGACCTTGACATTCAGAGTGACCAAGTCACGATTACGACGGTATTGCTTTACGTTTGACACACGTACGCAATGTCCTCAAATAAATTCGAACTATTTAAACAATTAGAAGGGTTAAATCAACCAAGTGGTTTAAAACAACGTAAACACAGACTTGGTATATGTTTACCGCAACGCAATTTTAAATGCTGTTATTTGGTTAGGTGCCACTTCACATAATAGTAGTCTACACATCTTTAAACCGGTCAACTGTTCCCAACAGCCACATCATTAATAGCCATACCACTTTATCCAAATGAAACTGTACCGGAAAGCAAATTGAACACGAAGATAATTGTTTCAAAACGGACCCAACAGCATGATTAACCGATGACAGGAAAAGACACTAAGATGCATAACAGCGATTCAGTATCAAATATATGCACTAGTCGCTCATTACGGATTTACGTCAATGGCAACTTTAAGGAGTGTAACTCGAGAAAAATTTCTAAGGTTTCGAGTAAGTACGCCAAGCATGTATTATCATCATTCCACTGTAATAAACATGGTTGTGACATCAGACTTTTACATAGAATATTATTGATACTAGCCTTATTTAATGACTTGTTAGCAACAAGAAATAGAGAAATATATATCTTGTATAAAGTGGATTGAATTTCTCAGGTCACGAGATAACTGCTTCCTAAATTACTATCTAAGAGTAACCCAGCTTTAGAAAAAGTCTATAAAATTGTGTATGACTGTCGATTACGATCATATAAATTGCAAGTTATGTTGATCAGTTAAATTTGTCCAAGGACATTAGTGAAAAATGTCGACTTGCTAATGCACCGCTTCGATATCCATTGCTGAGTGATTTAGATATCGAGGCCACCTGCCTCCTAATGGAGTCGACGCTGGTTCTTTGACGTCTGTGAATTACGTCGTGAATTATTTATTTAGGAATGAACACCCAGTCAGGCAATCCCATATCGAGACAAATGAAAGCACCCGAAATGTCAAAGATCCAAATATAGTGTGAATTTTTCAGAATTTTCAGTAATTTTAAACAAATTAAGTGGTAACACCTTTATGGCCCACTGCGGAGATATAGATCACAAGCTTTCGAATGTTAGAACATTCTTCATCAGGTGAATCTGGAGGGCTTCATTAACCTGATGAAAAATCTTCTTACATTCGAAAGCTTGTGATCTATATCTCCGCAAATTGAGTGGTAGCACCTTTATGGCTCACTGCGGAGATATAGATCACAAGCTTTCGAATGTTCTAACATTTGAACTGACTCACACGGCTACCACAATGAGTTTGAATTTTAAAGTCAAGCTCGATGGACAAGGTCACTCTCAAAGATAAAACACCCGTTGTTATATATGTACATAAAACCTGAATTCGCGATACATATTTTTCGGACTGTAGGATTCCATGTCAATCTTAAAAGAAACCCAGCGATTTCTGATCGTTATATATCCATACAGATATAGACTACAGTAACGTCATCCACTAATATATACTTAGTGGAATTGTCGTATGAGGTTGCTTCTGCACGCCTCTACATTTCAGAATAATGTTCTTCACATAGGTAAAAAATTCTAAATGGCTAGACTACTCCAAAAGCCCGTCAAGAACAGCATATCCCCAAAATAAGTGCTACTGACATTCGCGACCATTAATATGGTAGCATCAAACCTTGTCTGGTTTTTATTCTAAAGTCTAAAGAAGATACCCATTTAAGCGTCTGGAGATGTCCAAAGGCCAAAAGAGGCCCGAAGCTTAGAAAATCTGAAAGAGATGAGAGGCCACTGGTGGATAACATAATACACAATTTATGTTACCACCTCTCGAAAGGCACACTCTAATGATTGGAATCGCTTAAGTCATTAAGGCGACCTTCAGAGAAGCTTTTTGATCTGTCTGTACAGCAAAAATCGATGTTTGCGCGACATATGACATGGACGAGCGTGATACATACTTCACGTCTCCGTGACTGACTGATCTAACCCGCTAAGCTAAAACTTCAATCTATAATATCCCAACACCGTATTACAACCAGCTTCCCGAAACCAGCATAGATTAAAGTCTCCTCCCATAATGTTGTTTCTCTTTATGCGCAACGAGAACAAATCTGTCTTTCGTATTTCGCGATGGCGATGAATTTCCGTTCTGTTTCGATAGACTTTCATCAGACTCGGAATCGATGTACATATTGCTCCCATGTTGTCTCAACGACTCTCACACGGATGCAATCTCGCTTTGATAGCGAGCCATGTTTAATAGCCATAAAATGCGACCGGAATACTTATTGTTCGGTGAAACTCCGTTTATATCTGCCGCTAATGCTCTGTTTATGTAGATAATTACGTATTTATGACTCTACCTTACAGCGCTGAGCGACTTTATATGAAAATGGAGCTCTCAGTTACAAGGTCTCGGGGGCTGCATGTTTATTACATTTTTAGGACATGTTGTTGACCATTGGAGGCGAATCGATTTCTAAAAATTTCGATATCTTCCCCGGCACTCACGATATAAACACACTAGACAATACAGCAGCAAAGGAGCTATACTCTGCCCAATGAGTTGCTACTGTGTGCCCACAGAGCTTACGATGTGCCCGCACCGGTCCGCTTTGTACGTTGTTCAGCGACTCGCAGTACAGGTCTCCTATGCAATATTTACTCTACTATATCTCTCAGCATCGAACCACGAAAATTCATCAATGACTTCAAAAGTACAATGACATTGAGATAATATTTTATAGAAAATATATCTGTTGCGCAAGAGACGCAGCGCCGTATTGCAAATGTGGAAATTTATTCACAGTATATTTCTTGACTTCGATACCTCGGTATACGAGATCTTACACATTCTTGCCTTTACAAATAAATAAGATATCGCGATTTATTATGAGTAGTGAAACTGATATGCCTTGAGTGAAACCCGAAATAATCATCCGGTTAACAACTTTGCCAGTGGCCACTGCTTTCGCGGTCGGCGTTTGAAGCTTTTCAAAATCATAAACGCATAATATATTCAATATATATATCCAACAAAGGGCATTTGCATTCCGCGCATACCACTGTGCTTTATCTAGTGTAATAACGAAGTTTACCTGCACGAGACAGCAAGTATTAATATTTATGTTAGTTTGTCAATAAGTCGTTACCTTTACCTTTCATAAGATATACAGATACCTGCGGAAGACATAAGTAATTATTACATCTATAGAAATAGACAAGCCAGCCATATCGTGAAAGCGAACGGAAAAGTTCACGCTCATTGGGAAATTGAGGGAAGGATTCACACGAACGTATATATACAGATAAAAATGAAAAAAATAACACGTTTTAGTTTCTTTACATTGTTAATGGTTCGAAATGTCTGTGGCACTTTTTATATTGTCTCATTATGTCATAATAATACAATTTTTTTCTCCATATTCGATAAATCATCATATCCAAGCACAGGAATAGACACAGACACAGAGAGAAAGAGAACAGACACACGGAGAAGCATAGATGCAGGCAGAGAAATGCAGAGGCAGAGATACAGACAAAATAGAGAGTGGGAGGGAGGGGGAGGAAGAGAGAGGAGAGGGAGGAAGAGAGAGGAGAGAAAGAGGGCAGAGCAAGAGAGAGGGGAGGGAGGGAGAAAGACTCATTTTGGTAGCCGTGTGATTCAGTAAAAATACATCAACATAAAAAAGTCGTAACGCCATAAAAACACAAATGTCGACATTCTTCATCAGGTGAATTATTCACAGACAGGCAAACAGAGAGTATATTTATTCATCACAAGATTTTGCACTTTGCTTTTCCGGAAATGAGCAAATAATAATAATAATAAGTGCGTACCAAGATATTCAAATGTGGTTAATAAAACGCCAAAGCGCATACCCTTAACTTTGCATTGGTTGAAAATAACGAGAGTTATAGTGGGATTTGATCTTCTGTAAGTTAAAACGAATACTATAGTAAAGTAAAAGTTAAGTATGACATTTATGTACCGCACTTAAAAGCCGCCTGCGCAGCTTGCCAAATAACGGTTTTCGACATGTCTTAGGGTAAGGCAGCTCTATAACAAGCGCCAGTTGAGACCTCACTATGATTATATCAGAAGTTATCGCATCATTGTTAGTTACCACGTCCATGTAGGTACCGTATATACTCGCCTATAAGACGGGTTTTAAACACAAAATTTCAATCTTTAAAGTCTACCCCCGTCTTACAGGCTGGTCAATGAAAAATAAAAAATTTTGGGCAGTTAAAATATTCTGATACGTACCTTCAAATGTACAACAACTTGTGTATGCGTGTAAGAACACACGCGCAAAAACTCCCGAAGGACATTGACGATAAAGTCCATTCATTTCATGCCTTCTTATTGAAGCATCGTAAGTCTAAGTAAGGGTAAGTTTCCCATCCAAATTATAATGGCGGCCGATCG
>WURV02151032.1:0-17349 GCA_011762755.2 Epimenia babai | reverse complement strand
GCGTTTCCGAAAGAATTACAACAGAAAATCGATTATTCGGTAAGACTTATCGAGGCTTACCCAATCATGTGATTTTCGGGTGATTGCAAACAGTCTAGTCTAAACATTCGTCGCTCCATAAGAAACAATAAACGTTTACTTTTGGAACGGTTTTTACTGACACGATTTCGGCGTTATAATCGAGTCAAGCTGAATAGTTAGAGATTCAATCGCAAAAGATCATATTGTGTTGTTCTGTTGCGTTTTTTAAACATAAAATTATATGTAGAAAAACACAAATATCCATAATACGCAAAATTATATGTGTATATGGTGATTATAAAACCAGTTACCCTCTTTCACCACGGAGAAACACAATCCTGCTCCTGCTAACTTTTTTAGCGACACGTCCCACATAATTATAGCCTACGTTTACGCGTGTACGTTTTTAGTACTGTCGTTTTAATGCGCATCTATTTTTCTTCAACTGGCGCCCCTGTCTTCGGTCCTACTCGTGCATGTAGCGTTACAACGGTGTATAGGCAATTTTATATTTTGATATTTTTACGTAATTACCTTTAGGAGTAGGCGGACAATTCTTAACTGAAAATAGTTTAAATATCTATGTTATCGCCATACGCCGTAGTATTAGATTTCATATCTCGTGCCCTTCCAATCATTGTGTGCATTCTACACCATGTGGGATGCGTGTATGTGTTGATTTCTTGTCACTTATTACTAGATAGTTATGAATCATAGCAGGTGAAATAGAGCTCTATTTACTGTATGTGTGTAAACGTAACCTGAATCATTTGTTGTTGATCGATTTTTGTAACTAAAACAATACGGTGATTTTTTAAATTAATTTAATATCCAAATCTTTTTGCTTTATTTATTAAACAAAAAAACCTTGAAACACCCTAAATATATTCTTACATTAAAATGTGATCGAATCCCTGTAGGGATATGGCGTACTTGAAGAACACCGCCTCTTTTCGTGGTTCGTATCTTTACTCAAACCTCGCATACGGACTTGTCGCGCACATAACTGAGCTGCTCGACAAGAAGAAGAGAAGTTGGGAGGATATAATGTCAGAAGAGATATTCACACCTCTCGGCATGCATAGAACCTTCCTTCGTGGACTGAACGTCTCTCGGACAAATGTAGCTGTCCCGCATTACACGACGTCGAGTGGTAAATTCGGACCCGTGTCTCAGGACTTTCTTAGGTAAGTCATGTCACTCGGCCTCATTACATCTAATAAAGTGCATCTGCATACGAAAGTTATGCGGCAATCCCTACCTAACTAAATCAACAAGGTGCTGGCTTCCTTTTTCCTATAATCACCACTGTCGCCCGCGGGTGTATCATTTAGATTTGATGAAGAGATTTAATATAAGTATCTTAAAAGATTCAAGAATTTAACGCGCAATTCATATTTTATGGACTCATATATTTTATGTATTTTTTCTGCGTACAATTTGCTTTATTGAAATATTACATAGGAGGATTTATGTTTAGTTGTGTACACGAACAATCTTCTAGTACGCGCATGTACGAATGCCGTACTAAATAGGTCAACAGTACTTCATTAATTTGCCGAGAGCAACACTTTCAAAGATAGATGGTCTGTTTCGGTTTTCACTAATTTTTTCTTTTATTTCGATGTTATGTTTTAATTTCTTATGTTGAATTAAAACTAACATCAAAATGTAGGGAAAAAGTACGACTCGGTCTTCAACTATAATCACAGAGTAATAATCTCAGCTACTAATAACACTTTAACACTAGCAGTTACTATACGGTTACATGTAATTGGAACACAAGCAGTGCAGTATTATTCTATCGTCGAAAACGCGATGTTAAATTTTATGACTTGTACCATATATAGGAACATAAGAATTTGAGACACCGGCTTTTTAAAAGCTACACGGCATAATTTGGGACTCCATATAACAGTAGAATATTCGATATGACACAATTTAGAAAGGATAGAAATATCGAGCCAATCGGAGTAACTTAGGCGTGGAGCGACGTGAATGAAACATTTTCAAACAATCGAGGGGATTCCCCGTTTGCGGCGAGCATATTCCTAACTGGTTAAATCCAGTATGTTACAGTCGACTTTGCCTACATATGACCTATGTTATATGATTTCCTTTTCGTCCTCACTGTAAATGTGCATAATAGTATCTAACATTGATCTGTATTACCTGTATACTATTAGGTGTTAATTTTTATCTAATTTAAGTAATTTCAATATCGTCTTGGACCATTCGCTATTGTTTCATGTTAAGTGTGTTTGACAGCTCAGCCCATAAGTACACTTTAATCAAATAAATTTCATTGGATTTCATTTCATGCCGCCAACTTCATCACGCCACTTGAAATAAAATATTGGTTTCCGATGGCTGATTCAATACGACCATCGATCCTCTCGCTACCACGTGTTTGCTCTCACGCTACGGAGGGAACTTCCCAAGTGGCCCAAACACAACTGGCCTACAATCTTATGAATACAGAAATATGACCCAACTGGCCTACATTGTTCTTAAGTAAACAAAAATGTGACACAACTGGCTACACAATAGGACTATTAACTAAAATAACATTCACGCCTTAGGTAATGATACTTAACACGCACGTTATTGGATAATATATATGGGTAGTAATACTGTTATACTACAAACGAACTCATTGTGTTACTACTACTCAAGATGATATGTCCAACTACATGTAGAAATATTTACATGTCCATCTTCCCTATGTTGTAGCGATTTACGCTATTATAGTCACACTATTCACAGAATATCTTATATTACCATATATAACATTCATATTACAAAATACTTCCATCGAGAAAAGTTTGATTTATATAGGGTACTGTATACATCTAATAAAAATAGTGTTTACTTACCAAAATTCTCTTAAGTCATTTATCTCTTCTACCATTATAATATATTGGGCTTGTGTTGTTTTATATTATTATTTTCATATACATGCATGGGGTGTTGCAAGAGACCACTGTATGATCTGTTGTAACAACAACCATCAGCAAAGGTGCAACTGTTTAATTCTTTGATGTACCGCTGTAGGCCAGTTGGGATATTTTTCTGTTTATTTTGTAAGAGGCCAAAAATCTGTAGGCGAGTTGGGACTTTTTTGTGTTTTCATAAGACTGTAGGCCAGTTGGGGTGAGGCCACTTGGGGTATACCCGTTCTGTGGTTGAAACGCTGATTTTTAGGAGAAGTTGTGAGTTCGATTCGCAACAAACCAAGGATTTTCCTCGCGCCATACCGGAGGTAATATTGTAAGTGCACGGTTTATTTAATTCATCAAACGAACTGTTGAATGAACGCCAAACAAATATTAATTCAATACCGTGTTGATAAGTTTATCAGATTAGAAAATCAAAAATTATTATTTTGTGTACAGACGGTATCAAGAACAGGGGTGGAACGAGATTAGCAGAAACGCTGTTGACCTTATTGAACGTACCCCCTTCTAAATTAAATTACAATACGTCGATTTAGCTGCGACGTTACGGCCTAATATCCCAAATAACGTAATATGTGATATCTATGACTGAGTCGACCAGAAAATACAACGAACACAAGAAATTGGTATTACTAGGGATTCGAACCCTCGACTTTCCAGCTCGTAGTCCTGCTCTCTGCCAACTGCACATTACCTTTCTAGTTAATCATACAAAATTTAAACCTGTAAATTGAAACCTTTGGTCTGGCTGATACGTATCGGGATAAAATAATAATTTGTGCCGAGTATATCTGATTAACTAGACGAGGTAATAGAAACCATATGCCGGAAGGAACGATTTTATAATTAGGAAAAACTGTGTCATTACACAGTGAACTAACGGATTAGATATTTATTTTTGGTTTGTAGGATAGAGTAGAGATTACGGTGCAAAGGAAGTTATGTTGAAGTTTTTGGGGAGTGTTGCTTCTTGATTGTGTACATTCTCTATAATTCCGAACGAAATAAATGGCAATTTTATTTCCACCCACACAATGTCCTGACTTAAAAATAACAATATAAATCTAGAAACAATTTACATAATTAGCACGAACTGAAGAGTTTGCAAGACAATGGTACAATTTAGTTAGTTCAAAAGAAGCTAGTTAGTTGAAGCGTTGTGTGGGCCTCACGGCGTTTTACAATTCAAGCCTGTAGTTGTGGTTACCACGATATATTGATTAGCCTCATTTATAAGGGGTGGGGGAAACATCTAGTGTGAAAACCCATCGAGTGTTGGCAGACAATAGACCCTTTTCCAGTCAAGCCACCGGTTCCGAACGTCTAAAAACGGGCCACATATGTCGCACACTCAGCTAAGTATATGAGAGTTGATGGTTATTTACAATGGAATGACGTCATACCGGGTAGATAAGGGACGTAGAGACCACACAGAGAGCATCTGAAGCACAGCCACGCAAGGGGAGAAAGCCCTAACAGAACCACACTGCTAGAGCTACCCAGACGCCCATGGGCACAAGAGTTTAATACGCATTTCGCCATGCTACATGTAGAATACTGGGAAAGCGGGAAATGAACCAGGGATTTGTAAACACTACGCATACCGCCCCATTACAGAAGAATTAAGTAATAATGAATTAAATAGTGGTGAGGTTAAGACAATGTGCAGTTAAATAGTGTGGACGTTGCTATCTCGTCATTGCATTGTACATACCCATCAAATATCACAGATTCAAGAGAATTGACGTCATATGTACAAGGGGATGTACGACATATGTAGGGTGTTTGAAGGAGTTAGGCGTTTGAAGCCAGTCGCGTGATTAGACGATGGTCAAGTGCCTGCCCGGACTCGGTGGATTTTTCACAGTAGGTGTTTTCTCCCACATCTTTTGTATTTGGCCGAATCCGTCTGTCGTGTTAACCAGATTTATAGGCTAGGTTTGGAAATGGCCACAAATGCCCTATAGAGTGACTACTCCGTGATAAGCGTACAAACAATTCCCTAAACTGTTGTAGACATTATCGCTATAGCAATTAAAATATAGCTTCCTGTACTTCAACGTGTCGCAAGTATTGTCGACGCCGCGTGGCTTTTTGAGTCGAAGAGACGACCAAACGGACGCCGTGACAGTTCGCCTCAATGAGACTGTATTTATACATGGCGCAAAAAGTAGTCACAGGCATCTAAACTGGCCTAAGTAATCTAATCTGCGACCTAAATATAATCAAATTTCAACGACGCCATTTAACCTTTAATGCATATCGAAGGGAGAAAGTCCGATCCACCATCATCCAGTGTACCAAAGATAAGGACACTTCATTCTATTATTCCTTCGGTTAAGAACTACAACGACCTCCGGAATATACCGATTAATTCTAATTTAAATTTCTCAAGGAATCAGAAAGATTCAGAGAAACTCTCCAAGAACACAATTCACAGCTCATGCACCATTTACAAAATTACGAAAGGGAGATGTTTTGATGTCAAGAGGGAGAGCATTGAAGAGTAGAGCAGAGTTGAAGGTAAAAGTACGATCGCCGAAGTGTACACACTTAGATCTTGGGACAACGACTTATAGTGGACCTATAAGTTGCGACGCCTAAAACACCAGTTCCCATGAGGGACGCGTCATGCCCGTCGTTTTTTAAGAAGACGTCTAAATATGCCTTGGAGGGACTTTGGTTCCATATAAAAATATCTCATCGAGTAACATCCTCGGACACACGAGAAAACATTCTGATAATCGCACGAAGAAATTCCATTCACCGGCAACCACTTTCCATCGAGAGCTCAACCATAACAATCAATGATGGTGGGCTATATGATTTTCATCTATGCCAATATGAATGAATAATCAAACACGTCGTTATTATGAATGAGACATGTTGCTCGTCTCAAGTTTTATTGCCAGAGTCGAGTAATAATGATTTACATGTATAAGCTCATTGTGTTTCACATTCCAGAATCGAGTATAGCTAGAACTGTAACAGTATTCATATATAACCATATTGGCAACCCCTATCACCATCACATTAATATGGAAACACCGCCAAAATCTGCCAATCAAATTGACGTCCATCGTCACGCTTGTTGCAGATAGCTGTGTATATTGTTGGCTATGATATACGGACTTTAAACATCAGTGGTTCTAAAAAAAACGTGTTAAATACCTCAATGCACAGGAGAAAACTTGCCCCCGTAGCTTAGTTGGTAGAGCTGCATATCAGTTATCTTGAGGGCGTGGGTTCGAGTCCCATCAGAGTTATGGGTTTTTTTTCTATGTATTTCTCTCCAGTGTTTATATACCGCTTGGTCATCAAATCTATCAAAGACTGGATATTTCACCATTAAATACTACATAATTGAAAGAGACACATGGTGTATATTGAAACTCTTTCGATATAAAACTAAAATCTAGAGAAAATCCAATAGACCGACATTTTATATTTAACTAGAAAATATCGCAGTAGGTTCTTTCAATTTGCACTCTCGGCATATTCAGTCCAATCTTTCAATTTGGTTACATGGGACTCACGCATCCTGTGATTACATTTACGACGCTAAAGTTGGCTTAATGTAAAGGATTTTTAAAGTTTTTACCGGGTTATCTTCCGCCATATAAGAACAATTTTAATGATAGAAAATTTTCTCTACTATGTCGGATGACATGGGAGCATCTAGCGAGCTAGTTATGGTTGTTTGTGTCAATGTCGAGTTTGGTAGGTATAACATAACGTAAAATAAAACATTATCTATCGATATCTAATCGAGCGTTGAACGCAACATCGTGTCTGTCGACTACAGGCATCACTTGTAGCCTGTTATAACGACAGAAAATGCGGCTTCATTCAGCGGATCGTGTGGTGAGCATCCAATCATGACTTTCAGCTACAGACATCTGAACAAAATATGAACTTTGTATATGTAATAATCGACCAAAAATCACTAAAACGAAAAGCTTCTTACAATTGTGTCATAGGTCTTCCAATTGTGTCATGGGTCTTCCAATTGTGTCATAGGTCTTACAATTGTGTCATAGGTCTTCCAATTGTGTCATTGGTCTTCCAATTGTGTCATAGGTCTTACAATTGTGTCATAGGTCTTCCAATTGTGTCATAGGTCTTACAATTGTGTCATAGGTATTCCAATTGTGTCATGGGTCTTCCAATTGTGTCATAGGTCTTACAATTGTGTCCAAGGTCTTACATTTGTGTCATGGGTCTTACAATTGTGTCATAGGTCTTACAAGTGTGTCAAAGGTCTTACAATTGTGTCATAGGTCTTACAATTGTGTCATAGGTCTTACAATTGTGTCAAAGGTCTTGCAATGTGTCATAGGTCTTACAATTGTGTCATAGGTCTTACAATTGTGTCATAGGTCTTACAATTGTGTCATAGGTCTTACAAGTGTGTCAAAGGTCTTACAATTGTGTCATAGGTCTTACAAGTGTGTCAAAGGTCTTACAATTGTGTCATAGGTCATACAATTGTGTCATAGGTCTTACAATTGTGTAAAAGGTCTTGCAATTGTGTCATAGGTTTACAAGTGTCTCAAAGGTCTTATAATTGTGTTAGAAATTCCAGAGTGTAATATCAAAAGCTCGCTACTAAAGACAATAATCACAAGTATCAGATGGTGCCGAGAGGTGTGGGTAACCCTGTTAGATAATCGGTAAAAGGCTCATTAGTAATTGAGATGGATTCTAAATCGATAAGGTTTTGAAAATCAAATGAAATTGATTTGATTGGAGTGTACATTTTTCATTCACTTTCACAACTCGTATAAAACCCTGTGGCCATAGGGGTTTGGGTTGCCCTTGCAGTGTGGATCTGTGGGGGATTTTTTCCGCTGACGTGCCTATGTTTCAGATGCTCTATGGTTGGGCGATGTGCCGCTTACCTTTCCTCTCTGTCGCCATTCCTAAGTAAATAACGATTAACTATCATAGACTGATCGGAGCGTGCGACACAGACCGTCTGAAGACGTTCGGAGCCGGAGGCGTGAATGGAAGCCGGTCCATTATCTGGCCACTCTCCGTGGGTTTTTCACAGTAGATTTTCATCCCACCGTTTTTAAGCTAGACACATGAATTTGTTGTTTTAATTACATTAATGGCCAGCTTCGTTGAGTGTGCTACTATGTCGGTTTTACTGCGCACTCACGTGAAGTCATCTTGGGACGTAGATTTGTAACCCTCCGCAAAGTTTTTCGCCTCATCGTTTGAGGCATCACCGTCTTTGTTTCCGCAAAGGCCACATACGACGCCGCTGTAAACAGCTGGGAGATGGACGTAGAACGAACCGGTGTCGCTAAAACTAGCTTCGATTCCGTCTTCTACATAACATCGAATATTGACGAAATGTTATATAATTTTATAGATAACATCATATTTATAGATAACATAGCATAATACAATTCTATTTGTGTCTGATTACATTAATCAAGTGATTTTTATTTAACTTTCTTCTCGTCAGCTCAGATCTGCATCTCAGTCACGGGTTACTGTTGAGATGCAGCCCTCTCACTCCTATACCCGTAGCCGTTGTTTTCGTAATGCGCGTCGTACGTATCCTATGGAGGAATCTCCCCCTTGAGCTTATGTACTTACGTACCTTCTCCATTTTCAAGCAACGAGTCAAATCGATGACTCTTTCTGAGTCGTGTTAACTGATCGATTTTGTTTACTTATCTTCTTGTTTTGTTCTAACTCCCTTCATCCTACTTAATCTCCATCTTAACTGTGAATCGTTCTCAGATCATGTCTTACATGGTAGAGGGCGGTATAAAAACAACCTACTATTATTTTTATATAGACAGTTGACATTTTTCCCCATACACACCGGATTTCATCGTCGAATTTTTGGCATTTGTTTGAGCAAAGACGCCGTTTAGAGAACCCGTCTTTCCGAATGGTACGGCAAATCCATTAATCTGAAATGCCATAAGGGTATACGACGATCGTTACCCAAGGGCCTCTGAGAATGAAATATCACGCAATTTATGATTGGACATTTAGTTCTGGCATGAAAACTTGCCAAATGTCTATGGTAGGCAACTGGATAAATAGACCTGAGGCGTGGGTAGTCATCAGGGACCAATTTAGGATAAGAGGAGAGATGCACAGAAAAAAACCTATACCCCTAATGGGACAACCATCGTCCCATCACAGGGGATTTGGTTTTTTCTTGTGCATTTCTCTCCAGCTATTTATAGAACCACATTGGCTATCCTTATTACCATCACAATTTAGGATATTTTCAGTCGACATCTTGGGAAGTGGATATTACCGCCAGGGATAGGCAGAATTTCCTTGATAAAATACCCGCATTGGGAGGAATAAGAATATCTCTTTCGAGATATCTTTATCTTTATCTCTTTCTTGCCTCACGGTCACCAACGTCACCCTATTTCTTGTCTAGTTTTTACTTCTTTTCGTTGCTATTAATAATATGTCATCATAGTAATTCACAGAAATGTCATCTTTGTGATCGACACTTGTTATGTTATCACTGCGATATATCAATTTGTGTTATCCACGATGTGCCACCGATGTTCAAGAAGGTTAATAAATAGTTGTATTATCAGGAGGTATTCTATAAATTACTTACGAATGACAGAACCATCGAGTGAAGACGGATCCAAACATCTCGCGTTCGGATATCGACATAATCGATTGTTGCTGCCGTTGGTTTCAATTTGTCTACCTTGAAACCAGCTTCTACCAATAGCTTTGAATTGTCGCAGTCACGTGCCAGAATGTACTTGCACGCCCCCTTGAATTTGTACCGGAAACTATCGAATGTCTTCACCTCGCCACCGGACTTGATTGAGCAAGTGTTGTTTGCAGACAAGAATTCTATCGATATAGTACAATTTATCATAATGAAATCTTGGACGATATCAAATATTTGCGTAGAGAGCAACGGAATAATGTCACGATTTAGAGTCACGATGTAAGGTCACTATGCAACATCGCGTTATATGTCACGATGGAATTATATATCTTTCCCATCGAACTAGCATAGTAAACAAAAGAGCAGTAGATAGAAGAAAAGGCAGAGGCGAGGTTGTGGTCTACTTAATAATAAATTTCAGTCCCACGTACAATTTTGCCTTGTTATAACCGTAAGACTTTTCAATAGCCCATTCAACGACAAATCTTTCTCAACATCCAAGCAGGTAAATTGTAAATTATGTTCATTTCCTATCAGGGTAGGTGCGGGAAAAACCCCAAGGTCGGTTCGAACCCGCAACCTCTCGTATGTTGAGAAGTGCCTCTAACGACTGCACCACTGACGCAGATGTTACCAAAGTTCGTTAAAACTCACACCTTCGTAGATACAGCGGATTTGTGTCTCATCGTCGCTGATTCTAAGGGAAGCCTCTTACACCGTAACGATGTAATGAAGCGTTTTGATATTACAATGAAAGTATATTTTTATCAGTGAGGAATGCTCACCTGAAGGAAGCATTTTGGCATCGGTCACCGTGAACGGTAAGTGAGCCCAGTGATTGACTGTCGAGTCGCGAGGAGCAGAGTCTGAAATGTCACCAAATACCACGGTGTTCGCACCACCTGATGCTCGAATAAACTGTGTATATTGGTAGCAGTAGCCCACTCTTTTCCCTTATCTTTTGAATTTTCATTGTGGTGAGGAAAATGTTCAGCGAAAAAATGGCGATCGACATTAGCTACGCTGTATTCACCGGGAGGAATTTATGCTGAAACCATAAAGGACGTGAATGGAAATACAGATAGCCGCGAATTTTCTCCAGACAACAGTTAGTTAAGTATTACATATAATTTGGTGTGTTCATAAATACATTAATTATTTGTATTACATTCCGCTATATATATCGTGTTTAAGTAGATCATTACATTAAACCCACTTGTTCTGTGTGTAGAGGTCATAGCTCGTGTGACTGTTTTACTTTCTTCACTGGATCCACGTTCTACACCAACGCCCGTATTTGATTCAGTTGACGTGACTTCTTCATTCTCCATCGTCTCGTTCAGTCGATAAAAGCTTTCCTCGATAGTTCTTAATCCTTTAACCAAATTTCAATCGACAGTGCATCGGATAATATTGATGTCTTCTTTATTGTAAATACATGTCAGTTACGTACCGAATATGTGTGTTTTCCTTTTATTCGTTGAATTTATGAGGATGGTGGCTGGAGTTTCCGGGTCAGTAGCAATTTTACACCTGGATATGTGGACTTTTGAGCAAAAGCGTCCTACTGGCCGATTCATGAGGATTTGGCGGGTTAAAATTATCGCATGGTGGCAGGGAATTGCTTTTAATGGTAAAGCCAACTCCGATGACACCCGATTATCTTTCCGATCTCTCGTTATGTACAAAATAATCGTTCATTGAAAACTTAGTGAAGGATACAACATAGGTATACTGTCTGTTGGTATTCGGACCCTGTAGTGTTAACTAGTATCGATGTTAGTATCGATGTTAGTATCGATGAATTGCGGTAACTATCCACGAAAATAAATGACGCTAACGCAATTGACGGATATCGCATCAACCTATACCTCTCATGAGACTCGAACCTGCGACCTCCAGATAACCGGTCCGGTGCTCTACCATCTGAGCCACTGGGGGCAAGCTTTCTCCTGGGCATTCGGGTATTTAACACCGTTTTTGAGAACCACTGATGTTTAAATTCCGCATATCGCAGCTAACTAAATACACTGATATCTGCGCAAGCAGGATAGACAACAAATTGATTGGCTGAGTTTGGCGGTGTTTTTTTATATTACCATAATGTTAATGGTGGTAGCCAGTGTGGTTAGTTCTTTGATGAGCTGGGGAGAAAAACAGATAAGAAAGTGTATAGCTCAGCTGGTAGAACACTGGACCGGTAATCTGCAGTTTGTGGGTTCGAGTCCAACCAGAGGTATAAGTTTCTCATGCGGATTTCTCTCCAACTCTTCACAAATACGACATTAGCTGGCCTCCCTTTCCACCCCACCCCCGCATTAAGATCGCTTCAACGATGCATGGTGTCGGCTAGCTTTGTAAATAGCAGTCTAGCTTATGGAAGATAAAAAATACAAAGATAATACTTGTTTAGACTAACGGAATATACTCAAAAACGACCTTTACCGTATATGTTATATACTTCGCTAAACTTATTCAATTTTAAAAAGCCGATTAAACGTATAAACTATATGCGAAGATTTGTTTATGGAGTAATTTCAATAGTCTCCAAAAGTATGTTTTTCGCTCCTTTTCAAGACTTATGCGTCTGCTCATAGTGGTAATATGAGTTTTTATATATACACAAATCGTGGTTTATACAGTAGTTTGAGATGTGCGCACTAAAAACGCACTGAAGCCCGTCGTTTTTGCACCGTTCAACCTAGTTGTAACAGAACGCGCAGGCGCCCGTTGTTTGACCTTCTTAACCGTGTATGTAACTGTGGTGCAACCTCAACTTGGCCTAGTCGGACCTGAGCGCACTGTCGCACATCGGAACGCTTATGTGCACATTGTTCGGTCTAGTCATTGCATAACGCACATCGAGGCATCTCTTTTTAGTACCAGTTCAGCGTAAAACCAGACAAGAATGAATTACAACCAGCATTCTCGTCGTCGACGACGTCAGCGAGAGGCATTCACTTACCTTCTTGTTCAGACTCGCTCCTGACGATTGACTCCACGGCGTCGTCAAACACATCGCTGCCATTCGCCGCCTCGTGTAGCGGCGAGAACACAAATGCACACGTCTTGGACTTCCACTCACAGCGCTTGAGATAATCGTCCCACTGGAGATCTTCGGGACAGTTCATCACGTACATGCTATCACCCTGGCATGCTACAAAGTGCTGACAAGTCTTGCATGAATGGTAGAAACCTTCTTCCATCTCGGCGCACGATGTCACACATCGCGTGCTAGACCCTGAGAACAACATATGTGACGAGTGAGAGACTCTGATAACAACATATGTGACTAGTGAGAGACCCCGAGAACAATATATGTGACTAGTGAGAGACCCCGAGAACAACATATGTGACTAGTGAGAGACCTTGAGAACAACATATGTGACTTCCGAGATGGCAAGTTGCTGGCATATGACAAACCTAGCAACGATATTTCAGTTGTATTTCTCCATTCCCTGTCTAATTAACTGTTCAAACAGAGATCAACATTTTACCCAGAAAAATAAAGGGCAACGCCTTTTTAGACTGAAAAATTGATCTATCGAAAGGTGATCCCAATACTTAGGTGACAACCTGACGAAGCAAGGTATTTATTCAAAAATTTGTGATTAATAAAGTATTTAGTCCATAAAAAGGTGTTGCCAATATTTTTGAGTTACTATCAATTAGACTAACACCGCTACCCACCTAAATACTGGAACGTTTTGTACACGAATTATTGAAATAAGATACATACGATTAGAGTTTACCTATGAGCCAAGTAAGCCAAATTGCACCTGATGGAGTATACTTGATATACGAAAGCTTGTGTTAATCCTTATATAGTTAGACAACAAGGTTCTAACTTTGTATTTTCGTATTTGCGACATGGCTGATACGGCAACCCACACCTCTATGTTATTAGCCAAGGTGTGAAAGGAAATTTATTTGATTAAAGTGTACTAATCATCTGAGCTGTCAATCACACTTACCATGAAACGATAGCCTAATGGTCTAAGACAATTATGTAATTAATGTATATAAAATTAACACCTAACTCTATACAGGTAATACAGATCAATGCTGGACACAATTATACACCTAATACCAGTAAAGAGTGGAATAAAGTCGTTATAGTTAATCTACTTCTGGATCTATAGCATTTAACAAAATGCATATGTTCATATAGAATACAATAGCCGATATGTTGGATGAAAAAATAGAAAGATCTATCTGTGGAAAGCAAAGGCATGAACAAAGAAAATTATCGTCAAATTGGCTAAATTACGTTCTATATAACTTTAATTTTCCTAAGAACGATATCTTGCATTGATATTGTTTCACTTTATCTCCCGAGATCCAGTAGCTCTATTTATTGCTGTGACTTCACGAGCTGGACTTCTACAACAAGTGTTCCGTCCATTACTAATTATCTATTTAAATTGCTAAGGAGCCTGTCGCGTACCTTGCATACTTACCCGATATAGGGACACCAAACGTCACCCCGACAGAGAGAAACGAAATGATCAGAAGTCTGATATAATTACGGTTTCGCTGAAACGACATAGATTGTCACAAAATAACGGAGCATAGGCTATCATATGACTTATTATTTAATATATGTTTTCACGGCTTCCTATTTGTCTATAAATATCATTTTTTATAATTCTTCGGGTGTTGCTTGGCATATTACAACGAAGGTCCGTGAAGCAAATCGTAAAAACGAACTACCGTTGAAAACTGAACGGTGTGCACTGTTCCCGCGCGGTCCGCAAAAGCACACAAAACTGAAAATCGTGGCCTTGTTCCCCCGGGTCATGCACGCGCGCACAACCCGCAAGCCATATGTCGTTCTGTTGGATTATCTCGGAGTACAAAAACCGAATGTCGTGTCTCGTTCCGTCTGCTCATGTAGGAGCTAGTTTCTATTCAACAAGACATCCTTGAATTCATTACTCTGCGGCTATGGATAAGTCGAATAAAGATCCTTCCTTTATCATCAGTCCCAAAAACAAAAAAAAACATGGCGAACTAGCTTGCCATGCTGAGTGCTGTTTTCATAATGATAATAATAATAAAGCTTTATTTAGAGTGCCGTGTTATCCCTTGGTCAATAATGACAAGATGATGTCGAAGACACTTTACAATGTTACTAGCTAAAAACAAACTAATGAAGTTATGTGCAATTTGGGGAGTACTGCAATGCCCAGTGGTGGTTTTACACTTGAATAAACTTGTACAATATACACACACTTACGCTGACGACTACTTTGAATTATGAATAATTACATGTAAATATATAACACTATGTGAACTCAGAAAAACTAATGAACTATGCAGTAAGATTGATGAATTAATGTATTCCACTTTTAAAGCATTGCACCAGGGTGACAGCTTATGCATCCAACTTGTATAGCTTCACATTTGCAATCTATGTAAATAGTTGGAGTCCATGCTTATGCTTGCAATTTATGCTAATACTTGCAATCTACTAGTGCCGTAAATATTTGCAGTCTAGACGCTTGCTGTCTACATTGATCCTGGTAGTCTATGCTGATACTTACATCTACATTCATACTGAAGGGAGCAGTTAGTGTAGTGGTTAGAGCTATTGACTTTGAATCCAGAGGTCTCTGGTACAATGCCCGCCCTAACCAATATACTACCTCTGGCGTTTGGCTGAAAACGCCTTAAAACATTGTGGTCTGGGTAGCCCTTGTAGTATGGTTCTGCTAGGGCTTCTTCCCGCTGATGTTTGCTGTGCTTCAGACGCTGCTCTATGTATGGTCTCTGTGTATGGTCTCTATGTATGGTCTCTATGTATGGTCTCTATGTATGGTCTCTGTGTATGGTCTCTATGTATGGTCTCTGTGTATGGTCTCTATGTATGGTCTCTGTGTCAACATTCGCACTCTTCGAATGTCGCGCGTAGCTTTTTTCACTACTCACATTCCACGTATTCCGCCAGTTGTTCGAGACGCAGCGAGTACGCCATGGCATGATGACATTGGGACCCAGCGGTACGGGGAAGACTTGTTGCATTCATGTTCTCATGAAGGCCATGACCGACTGCGGCGAGCCCCATAGGGAGATGCGAATGAACCCGAAAGCAATCACAGCTCCGCAGATGTTCGGACGGCTCGATGTGGCAACAAATGATTGGACCGATGGCATATTTTCCACTTTATGGAGGCGCACATTACGAGCCAAAAAAGGTCAGAATATGAGTAACAGATCTGCAGGCCGCGTACTTTCCTCAGCATCGCATCACAGCGGTTCAGAGCCTTTTGGTTGAGAGGTTGTGATTTCGAATCCACAGAAACCAGAGGTTTACCCCATGCCTCCACTAAAACAAATTACAAAGATTTTCATGATTAAATAAGAATAATATATGTATAAGATTTGTATTGAAGTGAATTTTTGTTAATTTTATGAGTCTATAAAATTTCTTTACGGGTATACTGAGGCATTATTGCAAACACTACTGACATTTATTACTATTAAGTAACATTAAAACCATTCCCTTTTTTACCTTGACACCTTGATCATAATACTCTCATATTTGTGATTCATTCCTATAAACATTAAACATAAACATTCCTATAAACATTAAAATTATAAGCTGCGTTAGTTTTAATAAATCGTAGGATGTCTGTAGTATGGGTCATCATGTAAGATTTTTGGAATAAATAATGTTTTTTGATTCAATGATATTCTTGAAGTACACAATCTTATTAAGATCCTAATTGTATTAGTTCATTTGTTAGTATAGCCATATCGGTTGAGTGGTTTACTGAAATAATTTTGATTTTAGTTGCGTATTGGTCAAGTCCTCACCATTCTGTGCAATATGTTGAATGTAGATATTGTCTGGCTCCAGGAGAACACATCTGGTTAATGCTCGATGGTCCAGTTGACACAATATGGATCGAATCACTCAACTCAGTGCTCGATGACAATAAGACACTGACCTTGGCTAATGGTGATCGCATACCGATGGCGGCAAACTGTAAGGTCGTGTTTGAGCCGCATAACATTGACAACGCTTCCCCAGCCACTGTGTCCCGTAATGGAATGGTCTACATGAGCAGCTCGGGGCTCGACTGGAAACCAATTCTACAGGTCTTTTTGGATGCTCTAACCCCCCTAATTTATTACTTCAAATTACAATATTTGCATCCCCTTTGTTAATATTACAGATCAATAGGATCTTTAAAATAAAATCTTTGAACTTCAGATAGATATTTTTTGAGCTCATTCCATCCCAGTCTAAACAGTATACTACCTTGCTGCGTTTTGGGGCAAAAAGTACCTTAAACCAAGCTGCCCTGGATGGTCTTTTTCCTCTGACATTGCTATATTTTTGATGCTTTCCTTGATGGTCTTTTTCCTCTGACATTGCTGTATTTCTGATGCTTTCTGGATGCTCTTTTTCCTCTGACATTGCTATGTTTCTGATGCTTTCTGGATGCTCTTTTTCCTCTGACATTGTTATATTTCTGATGCTTTCTAGATAGTCTTTTTCCTCGGACATTGCTATGTTTCTGATGTTTTCTGGGTGGTCTTTTTGGTGCTTCCATCTCCACTCTCTCATCATCTCATAAATAGTCAACACCAATACAGATTTTGCAGAGTGTGTGACATATGTAGATTGTAGGCATTTAAAACCATTGGGGTGAACCGATAAAGATAAGGTGTCTACTCAGACATAGT
>WURV02151021.1:0-17350 GCA_011762755.2 Epimenia babai | reverse complement strand
ATCCGTGCATGGCTTCAGAATAGGCATTGAAACGTCCCATCACTTCTGGATCGAGTAATGCTTCAATCACCGAATGTTGTGCTGGTTCGTCGGCATTATAGAGGGCTTCCAAGTCTGGAGGTTCAGGAAAAGCGTTGTGAATACGTAGCAAACGTGCTTTCAGACCTTCCATTTTCTGATTCAGTTCAGGCGATGGATTGCTGACAACATAGGGGACATCTTTCTCAACCGGAGTTAGAGCCAAAATGCGTGCCATAAGACCGCTTTCCCATTCCGCATCGGATAGATAACGCGCCAGCATAGCGGGCGTAGTAGCACCAATCAGCGATAGGGCAGGATTGTAGATGATGAGCTTTCCATCACCACGTAGCTCACGTTCCATCCGATCCGGTGCATCGAATAACTGCATCAGGGTTTCGGCATGTCCTTCCATATATTTCTTGGGAATAAGGATTTTGCTTGCCTCATCAATGCTCATGCCACGCTGACCAGCAAATCGAATGCCATGTTCTTCCAACTTCTTCTCAGTCGGCAGTAACTTGTCATAATTGGCTGGTTTCTGACCAGCCAATTTAGCCATCAACATTTCAGGTGTGGTTGTTTCAGGTAAAAGCAGGTATTGCAATGTGCTGCGAACCAGCTTGGTAATTGCCTTTAGTCCGGTGCTTTTGTGATAGTAGGTTGTTGGTGCAATCCACAGAAAATACAGATTGGGATGAATATCATCAAAGCTCAAGCGAAGCACACAGCGTCGAGCAATTGCCAAGCCAACTGCCCAGAGAGGCGCAGATTCCAGAAATATATGTGGTGTCATCGGCGATTTCTGCTTTAACCAATCTGTGCAATCCCGGTGAAATCGTCCTACATGAGTTGCACTTTCTAGCAGATCATCACCCAGTTGTGCATTGGCAGGTAATGGTGGAACATACAATTCATCATTACCCTTTGTATCAGGGGTGGGTGGTGGACTCTTCGGGTCAATGTACATAATCTGCTGCATGATCTCGTGATTCTGGGTAGCAATATCTTGCAAGGTTTGCCAGCCAGTAGGGTTATTCTGCGGATCGAGCGATTTAAGCAGTAAGTCGGCGAGCGGACTCAAGACCAGATCATCAGGCACATCCATCTTGGATAAAAGACATCGAAACGCATAGGCATCATTCGACGTTAATTGCAATAAGTTTGTGTTCATAATTTTGTCTCCAGGCAAAGCTAAACTAGGGTCATGCGAAAACATAATGAGAATTTGATGTAATTCGGTTGCAGGAGACTGGAGACTGTGATAGAGTTTAAGTGTCCAGATTAAACACTATCACCATCACCCAGCCCACCCGCACAAATGCAGTGGGCATTCCCCTTTATGGGGAGGGGAGCGATTTCTACTAAACATAGTTACCTCCGAAAAGGTCGCCCTGGGGCGACATTTTTCAATCAATCAGGTATTTTTCCGCTTGATCTAGCAGTTGACGTAGTGTTTGTAGTCGAGCACGTGCTAGATGGGAATTCTTTTCTTGAGAAGCCAAATACGCAGCCAGATTTTGGGGGTCAGGTAGATCGGTTGACCTCATGACTTTTGCCAATTGAATCAACCGCCGAGATATTGGCTGCTCATCAGAATGTTCTGGCTCTTCAATACCTTTTTCTATCAGGTCCTTGACTTGTTTTCGGGTTAGATCAAATTGAACAATCTGTCGCATCATTTCAACTTGATCTTGTGGTTCTAGTTGAACAACGTAACGTAGCCTTGCTTCATCCGTACAGTGACGATCTGCAATTTCAAAGGCTTCATCACATAAACGCAGTAGAGCTTTATAGCGACTAAACTGTTTGCGATTGATCCCTCCCATTGCAGAAAGAATTTCTGCCGTATATTCACGCTTTCCGCGAAGGGTAAGATCAAGAGCTTGACGATAAAAGTCCATTGGAACTGGACCACTTGGCATTTCATAGCCATGAACATAAAGTAAAAGCAGGGCAGCTTGTCTTGCCATTGCGATTGCGGATAAACCTGAGCGAGCCGTGTTTTCCTTTGCCTGACGGAAGGCAGAAGCAGATTCGTGAGGGATAACAATGCAAGGAATCATGCCATCGCTCTCATAACCAGGGATGAAATCGCGCAAAAGCCAGGTTGCCCAGTAACGGCGTTCGCCTGTTTCGATACGGAACTGACGTGTCACACCTTCTGAAACATCAACCACCGTCAGCGGATTGACCTGTCCATCATCTCGGATGGTAATCGCGAGATTTACTAAATCGTGAACGAGCTGTTCTTCAGGCGATAAGGATGGTAACTCTTGTTCGCTTTCGTCGTCGGGATTTCCCAAAAAATCCAAGACGTTGTTAAAAGGTCGCCCTTGCTGTCGTGCTGCAAGCTGTGCAGTCTGAACGAGTTCACGCAACGCCTGTGTGGGTGTCATACGATTGTCATGAAACGCCTGATAGATGCGATCAGGCAATACTCGACGTGGTTGCAAAGGATCGGGTCGCACTAGCTCAAGTAAGATGCGTTCAACCCTAAGGCTGTCATCTTGGAAAAAGTCCATATCATCACCGCCGAGCATGTCGGCGGTGACGCTATCCAGAAGGCTGGTATTGATTTCGCGTTTTTTGCGTGCCATAAACTACACCGCCTTCCGACCCGGCTGTTGCCGCGCTATCTGGCGCACAAGGTTGCTGACGAGCTGAGCGTAGGCATTACTCGCAGCCGCTTTTGGATCGAAGTTGAACACACTCATGTGGTGATGATGTGAATAGGATACTGCTTCATTTTGTGGAATCACGCCACATACGAGTTGTCCGAGTACACGATGAGACTTCAATTCTTCCAGAAGCTGATTGTGTCCTTTGATACGGCTATCCATTTTCGTTACGAGAATGCCACTTACTCGCAGGTTGGGATGTCGCCATCCTTCACGGATGTCATTGATTTTGTTGATGACACTCAACAAACCCACCGTTTCGAGATAACGGGGTTCAACTGGCACGATGGCATCTGTAGCTGCCAGTAAGCCCATCTCTGTCATGAGGGAGAATGAGGGGCGCGTATCAATGACAATTGCCGCATAGTGGGGTGCGATTTTCGATAATGGATCAGCGAGACGATAAGGTGCGCCTGCCGTTCCTGTCAGTTCCCGTTCTGCACCTTCCAACATAGGAGAAGCAGGCAAAACATGCAGGTCAGCATCCCATTCACTTTGAACAATGCATTCAGCCAGCACGCTAGATGCTTCCTTGCGATCTGCCATCAACACAGTGTACAAGCTGTTGTCTGTATTGAAGTCGTTGCGTCCGGTTGTTACTAACGACGCATGTCCCTGGCTGTCGGTGTCAATAAGGAGTACCCGACAGTTATTGGCTTTGACATGGCGCAAGACATGCACCAGTCCCAACGCGATGTTTGTTGCTGACGTGGATTTCCCCACGCCGCCTTTGTGATTCGTCAATACGATTGATCGAGTCATGATGTTGAATTCCTCCGCTTAACGCAGTAATTTGTACGAAACCGCCTGCAAAACCAACGAACTGCCAACCCGTGATATGCTATGGGACGGGAGTGCCATTAGCCTCCGCGACGGTACTTCAAGGTGCGATGGGGGAGGGCTTCGTCTCCCTCATTTCACCGAAAAGCCAAATCAGTTGTTAAGTGGTCACCAGATATAAAATTTTGGTATTCTGGGGGAACGCAATACCATGGAGGAATTCAATTATTTGAGGATTTCGAGAGGTTGGATGTTCGAGTTTTCTCCCGTCAGGGTCACCAGATAGGACATAGTCCGAACTTAGACCAGTTTTAGTGCTGGTCTTTGTTTTTCCCTCAACCGCTCTTCCACCATTTTTCTGTACCTGCTGCGTAACTTGGCACAGGTAAGAGAATGGGGGGAGTAACTCCAGTCGGATGATCCTTCCCTCCGGGTTAACAACAACCCGCTCGATCATGTAGCGTAGCAGATCTTTTTTATCGCTACGTTCCAACCTGCTATATAGTATACCCACTTTTGCAATTATGTTGAGTGCAGCATCCAAATTCGTGATATGATATTCACGTTTTTGTTGTAAGGCTTCCAGATTAATCTGCAATGTGCGACGGTGATCCTGCCATTCCGCCCATAGATTATCCCAGACACGCTCAGTGATTTTACCAGATGCAAACAGCCTTGCCATTCGTGCTTCTTCCTGATCCACAGCGCGTAATGCTGTTTCCAACTCTTCACGTTCGGAAGGGCGTAAATGCCCTAACTTTCGAGCCAGTTCATCTGTATAGCTTTCACGAATAAGAGGAAGCAGTTCAGGATCAACCTGAATCTGGATCAACTCATGGGGTATCTGCTGGTCAATCGTACTACACAGAATGTTGATGTTGCTACTTGGCACACAATAATAAGCTGTGCCACCACCTGAACGTCTTGTGTTCGATGTTGAACCTGTGAGCTTGACGGTTTTCCCTTCATCGGGTAACTCAACATAGATCACGCCTTTGAGCAAATAATCATGCTTGCGTTTAACGACACGATGTCGATTTCGGCGTGCTAGAATCTCTAAGCCACGCTCAAACTCCTCGGTTGTGATCAGTGCCTTCCATTGACCCCGCACGGATTTGGGTGCAATTTTTGCTTTATCACTTACCACCCAACCGGCATAAAACCAGTTGTGAAAAATACTGGACAAGGTATTTTTATTCGCTTTACGCTTGCCATTAGGCTTAACGTCCACAAAGGCGCGTCCACTGCGATAACGGTAGCCCTTTGCATGAAGTTCTTCACAGATTTCATCAAGCGTCATTCGATCTGCTAGCAGTAAATCCCATGCCAAACGCCAGATAAAGATGCGGTCGGGGTCTTGTTCAACCCAGCGTGTGTATTTGCCGTGCTCTGTTTTGCTCATAGGCTCTGTTTTTTGCTCATAGTTTATATACCCATCCGGTGGCATTCCAACAAAACCACCCGAATGAAGTTTGGCATGGAGACCACCACGCACACGTTGACCGAGCTTGATCGATTCTCGACGTGCTAACGTAAAAGACAAACTCACCAGAATACGGTCATCCGGGTCAATCGGATCTAGATCCGGGTAGTCAGCAAAACGGATCGCTACACCCAACCCATGTAACTCATCAATTGCGACAAGCGCTTCCGTATCATTGCGCCCAAAGCGTTCCGCATTCTCAACGGCAACATGGGAGAAATGTCCTGCCCTGGCATCCTCTAGCATCCGCTGATAACTCGGACGATTGTTCGCATAACGCCCACTCAGATTATCAATGTAAACATTAAACACCGGTAATTCTGTACGCTCAAAAAGCGATCGTTCAATGGCATGACACTGACGGCGTTGCGAGTTCTCTGGATTTTGTGCGTCTTCACTGCTTGTTCGCAGATAGACTGCCCATGCCGCTTTAGGAGGCAGCCTCTTCCGATTTCGACGAGTCATATGGCAACATTTCTGCTATTACTGCTTCAGCGTACACTAAAGTTGCACATTTGTGTTTTTTGTACTTCAACTGAATGCAAACCATCTTGAGGCGTGGATGTCTGCTGTTCTAGCTTTGTGTGAGGAGTGAACTCTGGTTTTCCCTTAGCAAGTATTTCCGCGACACGAATAAGGCGTAACAACATCTGCTCCGCTGCTTGTGTTTTTTTGATTTATTGGACATGAGATTTATCTCCCTGCACGAAAAGCTTCTCGCCAATGGCACTAGCAAGCTATGCGCAAATATCGCGTTCAATTAACGTTTGTAGAAATCTTCGGTGCCCAGTATTCGGAGACCGAAGCAGCAATTTCTGTGCATCTGATCGGCTTATTTCAACGATCTTCCTATTTTTGAACTTCATTATGAGACTATCAGGTTGTATTATTCGCTAATGTCAGAAACCGGACATTCCTGAATATAAAAACTGGCTAAAATGCGACTTAAGAAGTCGTAATGTCGGACATGCGACGGCAAATGTGTCCACCGAAACATTTGCAAATCATGTAATGAGTTGGGAGAAACGTTTTGGGGGAAAATCATATACAACAGGTCATCGATCGTATCGATTATGACTTTCAGCACTTCAAGCTACAAGATTTCATTCAGCATGTCGCCAAATCCATCGAAACAGATATTCTTCTGTACCCGCAGGCACTAGACGTTGAACTAACGGGGATGTGGATCAGAGGCAAATCCACGCATTACATCATCTACAATTCAGTCCTCCATCCGATCCTCCAAATCCATAGCATCCTTCATGAAATCGCCCATATTCTTTTGAAACACCCAACGAAGAAGCTGGAGGATGTTTTTCCAGCACATTTATTAGCTGAATTTGGGCTGACATCTACGCCAATGGGTATCGCAAGGAAGGTGTCTGACCATGCGACCAATCAGGATCTCTGGGAACAAGAAGCGGAGGACTTTGTCTATATAATTCAGAAACAAGTCATGCATGCCAATCGTTTGGAACAGTTAATGGGACAGGATACGTCGATTAAGGGGTTCAAACGTTTTGCTGAAGTTGTTGGATACACGGACTGAAGTCACCTTCATGCAAGCCCAAGCAATTGCCCGAGTTGCCGTGTGGAGTATTTGCCTATTTGTCATTCTGCGTTCGCTGCAAAGAGAAAGGCTTCCTTCGCGTGAAACTCGAATCGTATATCTTCTATTGCTATTGTTCGCAATGGCTTTTTCTCTGTGGGGTGAGACGGCAGAGTTACAGATTGATCAATTCTTCCGCGGGTATCCCGTTGCCCTCTTCATGAAAGCTCTATGTCTAGTCTCCGTCACTTTGTTGTATCATGAGATGCTCAAGGCGATCCATGATCGACCCTCACCCTACCGATTCTTGGATTACCTCGGGTTTTTTGTTCCGATTATCGCTGTAGCCGCTTTTACTATCTTTATGATGGGTGGGTCGTCAGATCGAGAATCACTGCGCTACTTAGTCATCGGTATTCGAGATGGGTTCATTCTTGTTTATATGTTTTTCCATTTCTTGCCGGGAACATGGTTAATGTGGCGACGGGAACAAATCCCCTCGATGAAGATCAAAGCCTTCTTCATCTTCGCTTGCTTTGCCTGCTTTTGCGTCACTGCCCTGGGATCGATTGGTGCAGCAGTATCTACCCTGACGGGAATCGGTGATCCATACTTTGCTTCGACTCAGCTACAGCCTTTGGTTTATGTAGCTATAGTCTTTCTGGTACTTCATATAAGCCCTCACCGCTGGCTCCTGTGGATCTTTCTCTCTACGAGGTTATGGACATTGTATCGATTACGACAGCTCGAGAAATACATCACAGTGCATCTGACATCAAAGATGGATCAGCCGTTCAGTTGGAAAGAGTTAACCAGTCAAGCGGAATTGGAACTAGCGATTTACCGTACGATGATTTCCATTTTGGATCACCATCCTACTTTGCAGGTACACAACAAAACGAGAGAGGTAAGTCAAAAGATCGCCCACGCGGCAACTCACCACCGAACCTACTCGGATTTAGTTAATGCCCTTGCAAGGATTAAGTACCGATAATGTCTACCGATATTGTGCCAGATTCCCGTAATCGACTAGCTCAAATTCTGGGAATACTATTTCATCCATTTATCGTTAGTATTCCAACTGTCTTCATTATCTTGAATGACTTAGCCTTTACCGAAGTCATCATTTGGCTACTCGTCGTATTGAGTATTTTCCTTTTGCCTTTGGTCACGGTCATTTTGTACCTACGAAGACACGGAAGACATGCCTACCAGCGAACGACACGAACACCCATCTACATCGTAGGCTTGATCTCGATCTTATTCTGCCTGATTATTTTGATCATTCTGGATGCCCCACAACTGCTCACAATATGTGTCGTTACATTACTTGTCTGGCTACTCCTTCAATTATTGATTAACACCTTAATCACGAAGGTTTCTACTCATGTAGCGGTTGTTTCAGGTTGCGGGATTGCCTTGTGGATCCTTGGCAAATTGATCACTCCGCACCTGCAAATTCTGGTTATCAGTATTATCCTGGCAACGGCATGGGCACGTGTGGCTTCGAAGAATCATACGATCTTTCAGGTTGGACTTGGATTTCTTGTTGGTGCTGGAGTTGTGCTCGTTGTATTTCCGTTGTTTCTATAACTCACCCCTCATTACGAGCACTGAAGATATCCAGGTCTGGCAAGTTCGGTATATCTTTGCCCGCCAGCCGTTGTTCTTCGAATGCCTCTACCCACTGGATGATTGTCAACACATCACGCTGCGATTTGGGCGACAGTTTAGTCGCGCGAAAGGCAATCTCGTTCAATTCTGGGGTGTCATCCAGCGTCCGTTCAGCGAGAATTGCAAAACATTCTTTATGAGAAGCTGCCTCGAAGTATTTCAGAGGAATACCAAAGAAAGCACATAACTCACGCAGTGTGTTAATCCCGGGATTGGTGATTCGTCCGGTTCGCAAATGGCTGAGCGTACCCAGACTGATACCAGTTGCTTCACTCACTTCTTGCAGTTTATAAGCCCGATTTTCAGGATGACGAACCTCCTGAAAGAGAATCTTGAGTTGCTCAGACAGTTCTAGATAAGTATTCACTTGCATCCCCTTGTTTCATTATATTGAAATACTTGAAAAATAATTTCAATATAATATAATTGTACCATTCTTGGAGAATTGTGCAACATCGTACCCTTTATTGAGCAAAAAATATCGATTATCTATCCAGGAGATCTCATTTATGCCATCCATCAATGTCGTCGTGATTGCACAGAGTGATATTATCCGCAATGGTATCATCATGCTAGTAAAAAAATCAAATCCCATCTGCCATGTGTCTGCTGCCTATACAAGAATAGAACGATTTCTTGAAGACCAGGAGCCCCTGCGGGCACAGGTCCTTCTCATCGATGATCAGTTTCCCGGAAAGCACAAGACTGCACAGATTATCCATCGTTTACATGATGAATTCCCGCGCGTTCGCATCATCCTACTCAGCGATATCTTAAACGAGCGCTACGTACAACGCATCTTACACAATGGAGCTTACGGTTACATTTTTAAGGGCGATCGCCTGGAAGGGACCCTGACAGCAGGCATTGAAACAGTGTATGAGGGCCATGTGTATCTTTCACCGCGGGTTTCATCGCTTCCTTATGGAAGTCCACCGATCGAATATTTAAATAAAACGGATATGGAAGTCTTACGCCTTATGAGTGAGGGGTATACCGTGCAGGAAATCGCTACACGAGCAGCCGTCGTGGATCGAACCGTATATCGCATCCGATCCCGTCTACGTGACTATCTAGGTGTCAGAACCAATGAACAGGTGTTGGATGCTGCCCGAAAACGAGGGCTTTTTGAAGGATGTTGAGAATAAGCCATCTAAGAAAAAGTATCCTATCTCCGACAATTGATGATGGATTTCTTTGGTAGCTTTGTGAAGGGTAGTCCGACACACCCCGCTAGTTTATACGAGCGATTAGATGAATCAAACCATTTCGCGTATCACCACAGAAATCAGCGGAATGTATCGTAACTTATTATGGCTGCCATGCATATAGAGTTGGTGACTTGTTATTTGTTGGAGAAGATAATGACTGTTCGTATCATCCTGGCAGATGATGGCGATTTAACGATTCTTGGTGCCCGAATCATCCTCGAACAGGATCATCGCCTCGATGTTGTAGGTACTGCTCGATGTATGAATGATCTACTGTCGGTCATCCCAACAGGATGCCCAGATGTTATTGTACTGAGTCAAAGAATTTACAACATAGATATACTAAGTGCTGTTGAGCAGATCCAAGAGATGCACCCTTGGGTGAGAATAATCGTCATGGGTTACATAGCAGATGGCTTGCTGATCCGTGATCTTTTTGCATCAGGCGTCAAAGGTTATCTGTATAAAAGTGATGATCTGTGCGAGCTTCTGATCACTGCTGTGGATACGGTGATATTGGATCGCCCATATTTGTCGCCAACCGCAAACGCCGAATACCTCATTGCGATGCAATCTCCGAATGCCAATAAACGTCTAGACCCGGAATCGCGTCAGGTACTGCATCTGCTGGCACATGGTGAACATGCTGGACAAATCAGCAAGCGCATGGGCATCGACAAACGTCGTGTCTACTGGGTCCGTGAGAAACTGCGTCGGTATTTCGGTGCAAAAACGAATGAACACCTCATTCAGCGCGCTGTTGCTGAAGGCTTTATCTATCCCCGCGATTAGTGTCAAAACCTCACTGTAATTTTCCTCCTCCATTCTGAAGAACTGCTTCCTCAAGATCTGTAATTCTACAGGGTTGCTTGCGTTGTCACCGTTACGATGGATTTGTACTCAAACAAATCTTTGTGTGACGGAGATAGTGTATGCGACATACTCACAAAGTAGCTTTGCTGATTCTGGTCATCCTGTGTATGGTGGCAGGAGGTCTTGCAATCTGGCTGATCCAACGAACACAACAACAGACAGTCGCGGCTCTACCAACATTGTTTAAATTCCCATCGCTTACGCACTCGTCAATACCTAGCGTTACACCAAGTCCAACACAAACGCTGAGTCCAACCCAAACAGTAACAGTAACAGGCACTACTACGCCAACAGCAACACATACACCAACACTTGATGTGCGCCTTCTTCAAATTGAAGCAGTCATGCCCGGTGTCTATGTGCCACCAACCGCTACCTCATTCCCATCCGGCACAATTTTGCTACCTGCACCGCCGCAGCCAATGGAACCCTTACCAGATGCCACCAACGAAGCGCCGCCCTATGAAAGCTGGTACAGCTTTGAATCGGATCACCCACTGGTGCAATACAGCGGTCCCTGGCAACCACGTCAGAACGTGCAGGCCAGTCAGGGACAATACCATCGCTCGGAAAACACTCGCAGTACAGTCACATTCCATTTTGAAGGTGAAGGGTTGCGAATTCGCTATGTCGCGGCACGCAATATGGGACTATTTGACATCACTGTGGATGGTGTGCTGATAGACACAATAGATGCCTATGCAACGGAACTTTTGTTTCCGGGTACACAGGTTTACTTTGTCGGTGGAGGAAGCCATTCACTTACCATCCGGAGTTCACAAAACAAGAATTCTGCCAGCGAGGGTTATGTTGTCGGATTGGATGCTGTTCAGGTCTTTCGTGGAACAACCAACACACGGATCATTCCGCCGCCTGAACACCTTCACCTGTTCCGCAACCTGCCGCAGGTATTGAGGTCGTTGCTGCACCGCCGACTGTGCAACCCACAGCAACACCCATTGCTCCTAGACTTCTGAGTGTATCTGTGGTCATCGCTTACGACGAAAACGGCAATCGCGATGTCGATCCGGCAGAAGGTGTGGGCGGTATCTCAGTGAGGGCAGTTGAAGTTGGAACCAACCGGGTAACCGCACAGATATTCACAGATAGCAGTGGATACGCCCAATTACAGGTCGTCACATCATCTGAGGCTCGAATCGTTGTGCCCTATTTCGGCACGGTCTGGGATATTCCGGTAAGTCGTAATGGTGGTGGACAAGCGAGATTTACTTTGTTGCTTCAACCCGGCAATCAACCCGGATTAATTCCTTAACCTTAGAGGATCTATGACAGAATCACCGACAGTTCAAAATGTACAACAAACGATGTTTTTGCGTTCGGTCTATGTATTGTGTATGCCCGTACTCATGATATTTGCGGCGCTAGCCTGTGCCGGAACACCGCTAGCAGGATCTCCTGTTTACTCCTGCCCGACATCAATACCCGACCCAACTTCAACAGTACTGTCAGGCACACCCTTGCCAACTCCGCGTCCACGACCCACTCCCTACATCATCATGCCTCCGGCTGACTTTTATCTGGGAGATGCCGTGTTTGTTGGCTCTTCAACCAGCGAGAATGGTGTGCGTTTCCGCTTGCAGAATATGGCGACTTATCCAGCAAGTCCCAATACGGATGGCAGGACTAGGCGTGTCTATACGTGGGAAATCGAAGTCAAGAACATCGGCACAGCAGATTATGAAGTATTCCCCAGTGCTCAGATGTTTTTGAGTGAAATTAGCATAGCATCAGGCAACTTGAATGGTATCTGGTTTGCTACCCGTGAAGCGGCAGCAGAAATTAATATTCCGTTTGATGCCGATGTTTACACATTGAGTTCTAGTCAAACACAAACATTCCGCTTTGCCGCATACGGGCCGAAGGGACAGGCTTCACGTTTTACCTTCCAGATGGATCCAACTACTACAACTGGACGGGGCGTAGACACACCAGATCGCGGCACGATTAACTGGACGAATCAGAGCAATCCCTATTGCTCAGGCGACATCAGTGATCCATAAGGAGAGTTTTAATTGAATGTCATTGGCGATTTGATGCGTGCCATCGACACGTTTTACTACAACATCATCTTCAGCCTGGCGGAAGTCCACTGGAGTCTGCTACGCGGTCTGATCCTTATGGGACATACCATCGAAACCATCAACCGCTGGTTAATCGACGATGCCTTTGCACCACTCATTGCCCAAACCAATGCCAGCTTGAGCGTAGCCGTGAGTTTTGCCTTTCTAATTGCGCTCATCATTCTCGGTTTGACCTACATGCTAGCGGCGCTGATACATCTGGATGTGGTTAACTTCCGTAGCGCCGTTACCTGGTATGTGGCGGGAGCTTTGTTCTTTTCGCTGGGACCGTCACTCTTTCAGGGTATGAATGACTTTCGCACAAGTATTGCCCAGGGATTTTACCTGGGTTCATTGCAAGGTTTGCAGAACAACATGGGTACAACCTTCAATTCGCTGGATCAGGTGCAATCTACTGACCTGGCTCTTGGTCCACTATGTGATTATCTGGGGGTTTATCTTCCCGGTGCAACAGGAGTCAGTACGATCGATGGTTTAGATGTGGCTTTAGCTTATCTGCGAGCAGATGGTCCCGATGTGATGGGATTTGACTATCCATTCTATTCCCCGGGTTGTCCTGCACATTTACTCCATCCATTCACCGGGAACTATATCAGCGGGGTGCCGCAGGAATGGTTTTTTGACGGTTCATACTTTGACGTGGTTGTCTCCCCCGATTATTTTGACACACTGGACGACGCCGAACGCGCGGCATCGATAGCGATGGCTTCTTCATCCCATTCAAGGATGTTGACGGCATGGCCACTGGTGATCTTTGGAGTGGTCGAGCAACTGGTGTATTTGCTGATTTCGATTGCCATGGGGCTGACCTTTCTCTCTTTTAGCATGGCAATCTTGTTTGCCTTCTTCAAGAAAACGGAAGTGATTGCCAGATCCATCATTGACCAATGGATTGAACTAATTGTTCAAACAGTAGTCATTGCCATGGTGCAATCGCTGGTAGTTGCCTTCTTTCTGGCTGGAACGGCGGCTGGCAACGGCATGGTTGTGCTGGGTGTGGGGCTTATCTGTTTGATTTTCATGTTGATTGTCCTATGGTCAGGTGTCAAAGCGGTCTGGAACAGCCTTAATCGGCTCTTTTACTCCATGGGTCAGGCAACCGGTGGCGTGATGATGTCACCCGGAATGGCAACCATCGCCACAGCAGGGGCTGGTGCACTGGCAACGGCAGCAACGGTCAGTGTTGGTTCCGGTGCGCTAGCCGGCATGACAGCTCTCCGTACTGGAGCCACCCTGTCCCAGGCGGCAGGTGTGAGTTTTGGAGGATCTCAATCGCTGAGTGGGGCAGCCCGCACACTGGCATACCTGCCCGGTGTTCGCAACACCTCACTGGGTGAAACAGCGGAACAATTCACGGAAGGCAGCATCACCCGACAAGTGGCGCGCAATATGCCCCTTGTGGGACGTGTAACGGGACCTATCCTGGGAGCGAAACTGCTAACAGACCGCAACCCGGATCATGCGGATTACGACGATCAGAGGCGTATGCTCAATCGTCCCATGCTCGTGCCAGCGGTGGGCGAAGGATTAGAAAACTGGACAGTGCCGCGGAGGAGTCAGCACCGTCGCTTCGCTCATTATCCAGAATTCATCGAAGATGAAAACGGTGACATGCTACCCGTTAGCGGATTTTCACCCGCTAGTCGTCAGCGCATGGGGATGTTCACACCAATCGCTACGGCAACAGCGACTGATCCGATACCGACAACAAATACGAGTGATGAGATAAATGATGACCGTCGTCAGCAACGAAGTTTACACGCGGCGGAGATGCAGGGCGAGGAGATGGAACAGCATCTTTCGGATGTGATGCGTTCGAATACCGGCATTTCATCACCACTCGGTGCTATGATGGACGAGAACAACGAAGGGGATAGCAACCGGCTGGGACAAGTAGCTGCTCGTCTGGAAGCAAGCGCTGATCTGCTGGCACGGGCGGCACAAATGCAGATGATGGTCGGGCAATTGCAGATTTCAGGTGTTCCCGATGTGGCGGGAGTGATGGGCGACGTTGTTGGCAAGGTTCAACATGAGCGACACCAAACGGGTCAATCTGCCAACGCGGGTGTCCATCATCTGCAAGTTGGTGAACAAATGGCGCAGGTGATGGGATTGCAACCACAAGCCGGCACAGGTTCTACCATTCGGCGTGATCTGGCACGCTTCGGCATATTTGTGGATCAAGCACTCCGCATGGGTCTCAGCCCTCAACAAACTGAACAGGTCGTGCGTGAGGTACAGTCGTCACCCGAAGGCAAGATGCAACCTCAGACTCGTGAACGACTGGATAAGCAGGTAAAGACCAGTCAAAACGTTTCATGGCACAAAGCACGGGACCAAGTCGATGGACTGGAACATAGTGCAAGGATGCTACCGTCAGAGATCGTCGCCTATGGCGCGATGTCCGTACCAGCCAACACAGCCTCTACACCCTCTATTGACCTGGTAGTGAATCCCGATATTCAGGTCCATGTCGAGACAGGAAAAGGGGATCACTACGACGATGCCCTGAAGAAAGAATCGGCACTCGGTGGCAGTGCTAGCGTGATTGGAGGCAATCCAGGTGATTGAAACACTGCACTATCTTAGCATTAAAGAACTGCAGGCACTGTCACTGGATGAGCTTCAGGCACTGTGGGAGTTAGTGCCAACCGAGCGACAGAAAGCTTATCGGACAGCATATGATCGCGAAGTACGCAATGCGGGAGCCATTGGTTCGGATGATCTTGAACGACAGGTGGCAGCAGAACTATTGCGGCGATACGTTGACAGGGCATTAGTACCCGTCGGGTCACGCTGGGCGCGTACACCGGAACGCGTACAGGATGCTGCCCGCGAAAACAACTTGCCAGAGATTGGCGATGATAAAACGAAATCCGGAACGGGTAAGTCATCTCCGCGAGTCATGATGGCAATGGGTGCTTTTGGGCTAGTATTTATGCTGGTTGTGGTCATGCGTCTCTTCAGTGCGGGGAACACTGGTGAGTTGCCAGAAAAGACACTGGAAGCAACCGATACTCCGACACTGGACGTCAGTCCTACCCCGACACCACTTGCATTGGAAGCACAGGATGCGGTCATTACTGATGGTGATTCGGATCGAGCGGTCGCTTATCCCGTCAACCTACAGGTATTTTTACCTGATGGCTCTGCACCGCGTGTCTGGGTCGTACAGCGTCGTGAGGTGCAGGCAGCCCAGTGGAACTATGACCCCAATCCCGATATCGCATCCTTTATCAATGGTATGTCCGTGCGTCCAGTAATCGGTATTCCCTGGTCAGAGGACAATGCCATGCTATTTCAAAGCATTGCAAAAGGTGCTGAATTCCATCTCATGATGAATACCGGTGCGATCTTAAAGTTTGAGTTTGCGGAAAAACGTGACGTGCTTCGTAGTGATACCCGCATTTTCCGTCAGGTCGGACCCGGATTGGTATTACTCTTGATCGGCGAAACAGATACTGACAGTTTGCCAACGGGCACACGCACATTGATTACGTCAACTTACCCGCCAGAGCAAGAGCTAGGTCGTCTAGATTCTTTATTAGCATTCGAAATGGAAACGGCATTTCCTATAATTACTCCAACACCCACCCCATCAACCCAACAAGCAATTGGCGAATTAGATATTCAAGTAGTTTCGGTGACCACCAGCGAAAAACGCATCACGACCAAACTGCGGATCTACAACGGACAATCTGATGCAATTACTTTTGCGCAGGATGATATCTGGTTATCTTTGGGCTATTCTCCCGATCCGCCGGGACCTCGGAATCCCGCAGAAGGCTTGCAACCCTTTACGTTGCTTCCTGAACAAGCAGCTGACCTTACACTGGTCTGGTATTGGAATGGTGAACCGTTTGCAGCACTTCAAGTTGGAAGTTATCGCGTTGCCATTCAGGTAGATCAGTAATTGAATGTGCCCCTGATCCTTTCTTTCATACCAGAGCAGATAGCAAATTCTGTATTTGTCCTCATGAAGTGCCTATATGTACTGCTTGTTCGGATCCAGATTTTGCTCGAAAACGGCGGCAGATGGTTTGTAGCGCTTACTACACCGCGTCTTGCGCCAAGCGTCGTAAAGGCTACTGAAATTGATAATCTGCTACCCTCTTGGCAAGATACCGCTATTGAGAGTGCGCGCGGTTTGCGTGAAGAACGGGATAGTGAAGTCTTCCTTGATATTCTGGGATAACTCATCGTAGGCGGACAGGTTGTTATCGACGACATACGTAATCCAAATGAATACCCATCTTCAATGGCTGTTGTGGGTTACCGTGTCGAAAGCTCTATCTATCTGTTGCCTGAAATAGCATTTAGCGAAGTGAATAAGTTGCAACCTTTGCGTTTCAGCGCGACAGCTATTGCGATGTAGTTGAAAGAAGATGGACTACTGGCTACCAGGTAACAATAACTTGAGCATCCAAAACGGGTCTATGGTGCAAGAGTGCGGGTTTGGCAACTCACAGCTCAATTTCTAAACTGTGACGATTGTGACGCCTGAGACACACCTCTAATATCACATAAAAGCACATGAGATATATGTATTGTGCCCTGAGAAACCTGAGACGCTTGAGACTCATCTACATATGATGGGTCTTTTTCTATGCAGGGTATCAGATTTTCTTATTGGTGTCTGACTAAGCTTTGACAATAAGTGTTTGCAGTTGCTGGTATGAGCTTCGCGCTCAAAAAATAGTGTATAATCTTTGAAAAAATCCAGATGTTTTTATAGAAACTAACCTTTCATGAAACTGTCAAAAGACGATATTCCATTACGGCATCTATCAAGCGATACATTTGATATGGATCCGAAATATGATAGTGAAACAATCTATATAAGCCGTGTACGCGACTTCGATCCGAAAATGGCACAAGCTACATATCCCAACAGACATACATTTTACCCTATCTATGGGTTTGAATAATTGATGCCATTCAGGGAAAATCCAAAGTGTAAGCAAAGGAGATTCCCATGA
>WURV02151020.1:0-36694 GCA_011762755.2 Epimenia babai | reverse complement strand
TGCCGTGGAGACGGCGCAGACTCTTTCGGAGGTGTCAGATGGGCCGGAGCGAGCCGAAGCGCTTTTAGCGATGGGGCAACTTTTGGTTCGCGAGAAGAAGCCGAGCGAGGCGCTTCAACCTTTTGCAGCGGCGATTGCCCTCGTCGGACTGGAACCTCCTGATGCCGCTCAGGGGATGCGAAAAATACTCGAGTCGGCGAAAAGCGATCCGGCGAATTGGGCAGGTTACGCCAAAGCGCTGGCTGACTTCACGGCATCGAGTCAACCGAACGATCATCAAGCGCGCGTCTTTGCCGAGCTGGGACGGGTGATTGGAGAACGGCAGAAGGATGCGTCTGCAGCCGCTAAGACACTGAAGCAGGGGCTGCTGAAGAACGGGGAGTCGACCGAACTCCGTCGTGAGCTGATCCGTTGGCTTCGTGAGGCGAAGCAATACCAGGATGCTCTTCCCGAGTTGTTGACGCTGCAGAAGGCAGAACCTCTTCGAGGAGAAACCTGGGCGGATCTCGTCGAGGTTTACGACGCGCTCGGCATGAACGCCGAGTCGCACATGGCGACTGGACCTCTGGTCCTCTTGGGCAAAGCGACTCAGCTTCAAAACTCCACTTGGAAGAACCGCGAACCGCAGGCAGCGATGTTGGGACCAGGTGTGTTCAACGCAGATGCGTTGAGTCAAAGCTTGGTTCAGGGGATGTCACTCGACGCCGTGGGGCTTTTGGAGCAAATGGCGAATCTTCTGCCGAAGGTCTTCCCGCCGAAGCTGTCGGATTACGGGACGAGCGCCCGAGCTAAGCTCGGTCCGAAGGATCCTCACCCCTGTCGTGCTGTGATCAATCGACTTTGCCACTGTTTTGGCGGAGGGCTGGAGTTGGACATTTACCCGTCCGAGACGGCTCAGCGGATCCGTCTACTCTTGACCGACCCGGTGGGTATCGTCCTTCCGCCTGAAGCCGCCGACCTTTCCGAGCTGGAGCAGGCATTTTATCTCGGAGCCTTCGTCGCCAGTGCAGCTCGAGGTTCCCATGCCGTCGAAGCGCTGAATGAGGAAGACCTCGCTTTGGCTCTGGGGGCAGCGACTCGCATCGTTTCTCCCGAGGCGGACGTAACAGGCGTGAACATGCGCCGCCTGGGACCCGTAACGAAGAAGTTGAACAAGGCGCTGCCGTGGTTGTCCAAGGGTCGGTTCGAAGACGCTGCGAAGCGTTACGCCGCCGCTCCGGTTGTGGATGTGAACCTGTTCCGCAAACAAATGCAGCGTTCCTCGTTCCGGGCGTCGATGATCATCGCCGATGATGTCAGCCCGCTCGCCAAGCTGGAGAAGAGCGCGGCCCTTTTGTGCGGCGTGGAGGCGAATGATGTCACTCCTCTGATCGCGGATCTGTTGGGCTATTGGGCGAATCCGTCCTCCGTTTCTTTGCGCCGGCAGATCGGATTATTGAGCGGCTGAGACACCCAAGATGACGCGTCGCTCCGCCAAGTTGGCGAGAACTTGTGCGGTGCCAGCGAGCACCTGATCTCTGAGCGCTTCATCGAGCGATTCGCAAGCGCTCTTGATAGCGAGCCCGAGAGGAGTCCCTTGTTGGAGAAGACGGACCACTTCGGCAGCCAACGCAGAAAGCTCCATGTAGCGAACCGTGTTCTCTGCGTCGCGGTAGGACAGCAGATGAGTGGGTTTTTCTTCCGGGAGAGAACGATCGTCTTCGTCTTCCGGTAAACGGTGCACGGCGTAGGCGAAATGGAGGAGTCGTGCTGCCTCCGAAAAGACAAGCCCACGTTCCAAATCGAGTTCGAGCTCAGTTTTCGTTGTCGTGTTCGGCGCGGCGGCGACCTGAATGCGAATGGCTTCCAATTGGGCCAACTCGAGGATGTAGGCGAGCGGTCGTGGATCGGTCTTTGCGCAGAATTCGAGGAATGCTGGTGTGAGATCGCGAAGAAAGTGGCTTTCGGTGCCGTGCTGATCGAGGAAGTCGACGAAGAGTGAATCAAAGAGCTCGCCCAAGCGTGCCGCCGCTCGCGGAAAGGCAGCGAGAAGGACACGGCGATGAGTGGCCCGTGTGAGTTCACGGTAGATCAGGAGCCGAGCAGATCCCTGATGGAGAAGGAAATCTTTCGTTGCATCATCGAGAAGCAAGGTTTGCGCCAGGTGCTTCACCAAGTGGTTTTCGTCTCCGTCCCAACGACAGAGAACCAAGTGCGCGTAGAACAACTCAAGCTGTTCTGCCGAATCGCCTTGCGGTAGCTGGGTTTTCCAACCTTCGCTCATGAGCGGTCTCCACAGCTTTGTTTGTAGATCTCCTGCAGGAGCCTCACTTCGTCGAGCAGCGTGTCCAGTTCCGGGATGTTGTTGTCTCGTTCTAGGAGAAGAGGAACCGGCCCTGTGTAGGTGAAAGTGTCGCGCAGAAGTTCTTGAACTGGTGGAATGACCGGCGCGCCATGGGTGTCGAGGAGCGTTCCAGCGGCCGGGTGGGGAGCCTCCAGCAGTACATGTCCGGCGATGTGCATCTGCACGACTCGCTCGTGAGGCAACTGACGAACGAACTCCAGCGGATCGTAGCCGTGATTCTGGGAGTTCACGTAGACATTGTTTACGTCGAGAAGAAGCCCAGCATCCGAAAGGCGAAGAACTTCGCAAAGGAAGTCGAGTTCGCTCATCTCCGGCTTGGCCGGATGGGCGTAGAAGGAGACGTTCTCGACTGCGAACGGCATCTCGAGCTGATCCTCGATCCAGCGGATCCGATCAGCGACTCGTTGTGCCGTTGCTTGGTTCATGGGAAGTGGAAGCAGCTCGTGCAAGACCAGAGGGCCGGCGGTACTCAAGCAGAGATGATCCGAATGCCACGGCGAGCCCATGCGTTCGATTTCTTGGCGCAGTCCCTTCAAGTAGCTCGTCGAAGGAGCGTCTTTCGCGCCAGCGCTCATCGTGAGTCCGTGACAGATGAATAGATAGCGTTCGCGGAGACGCTCCAGAGCGGCGGGGAAGTATCCTCCCCGCATCATGTAGTTTTCGGGCGAAACCTCCCAAAAGGCGACATCGAGCGGAGCGGCGTCGAGGACTTCGCCCAAGAAGTCCCAACGCAGTCCGAGGCCGACTCCACAGCGTTCAGTTCCGCGAGCTTTGGCTTCTTGATAGCTGGCGGACATGGTCGACAGACGTTCCTGCGGCTGAAGCTTTTAGCCGCAGGTTCCCGCGCCGCACCCGCCCTCAGAATCGCTCGCCTTCTTCTTGGTGGCTTTCTTCGCTGGTGCCTTCTTCACGGGGGCTTTCTTCGCAGGCGCTGCTTTTTTCACAGGCGCAGGCGCTGCTTTTTTCACAGGCGCAGGCGCTGCTTTTTTCACAGGCGCAGGTGCAGCCTCATCATTTGGTGCTGTTTCGGCAGGCTCTTCGTCGTTGGTGGGTTCTTCTGATTCTGGTTTCGCGGACTCATTCTTGGTGGTCGGCGTTTCGCCTTCAGGAGCCGCATCGCCGTCTTCAGCAGTGACGTTCTCTGCCTCCGGTTTGTCGATGCTTTGTCGTTCCACATCAACCGGTTCGACGCCTGGGGCTACCTCTTCTGCGTAGACAGGAGTGCTATCAGGAGGAGTGACGGTTCCGGCACACCCGACGGTGGTGCTCACGGCGAGCCCGGAAAGGATACGAGAAAAGTCCCCGAGGGACAGAATCGAGTTCTTGGAGCGCATATCGATCTCAGGTTAACGCGAATCGCGTAAATGGGTCTACGAACAGTTGAGGCGAGCGGTTTCTTGGCGCCGGATGCTTCCTCTAGGGACCTGCCGCGCGTTCGAAACGCAGGCTGCCGCTGACCTTCACCGTCGAGCCGACTTCGTTTCCCAGAATTTTCCGTCGGTCAGAGATGGCATGTCCTTCCTGTCCCCGGGGGACAATCTCGTATTCCGCCAGAGGAATTCGGGCATCTCCTCGAAGGGTGACTTCCACCGACTCGGGATCGTCCCGAGGAGTGGATTCGGGAGGGTAGTGGAAGTGGAGGATGGTCGTGAACTTTCGTTTTACGGAAAGACCGCGCAACGAGAGCTCCCCGTCGGCCGTGGCGTAGACTTGTCGGCGAATGCCACCGTCCTTCTTCTTTTTCCGTTGGCCCATATGCGCGCTCTGATGAGAGAGAGCTCGTAAGGAATTGAACTCGAAGGTTGCCGTGGCGTTTTGTTTCTTCTCCTTCGGGCTCACCGCCTCCCCCAAACCAAGCCAACGCAAGGCCCGTGTCGTGGTGGAGGCTACCGGCTCATGGGCGAGCTGGTCGTTCGTGTTCGAACGGTCTTCGTTCATTTTCAAGGAGTCGAGAGCGATGACGATGCGCCCGGTGGTCTTTGCTAGATCCTTCAAGTGAAGGTCCACATGACCTGAGATTCCGTGCAAGGTACCCGTCGGCTGGTGCTTGCGTGTGGGCAGGGAAATCTCCAGCTGTTGGGAGTCAGCCACCTGAAAGCGACGAGCCGCGGACAGTTCTCGGTCGGTCTGCTCCGCGTCTTCTTTGAGCCAAGGTTCTGTGGGTTCTTCGGGTGGCTCAGACGACTGGTCACAGCTCGCCAGACTGAGCAGCAAAGGGAGGGCGAAAACCCTTCCGAGAAGGGTGAACAGATGGATTTTTTGAGCGGAAGAAGGGCCCATGGTGGGGGTGGGGGAAAGGGCTGGCCTGTCCCTGTTTTGGGAATATAGTCCGCGCCGTGACTTCCACCCCAGAGTACAGCGCAGAATTTCGGTGTTTTAAGGGTTGTCCTGGCAGCTGGCCGGTGACCCAGGCCATCTATTCCTGCCCGACGTGTGGTGGTCTGCTGGAAGTGAGCCACGACATGGAGGCCCTCAAGAAGAGGAGCGGTCCCCAGTGGTCGAAGCTCTTTGACGAGCGCTACCGTCTCAACCAATGGCCCTACGGTTCGGGGGTTTGGGGTAAGCGTGAATGGGTCATGCCTTCCGTCTCGGATGACGAAGTGGTTTCGATGTACGAGGGCGGAACCAACCTCTTTTGGGCCGAGCGTTATGGAAGGAGCCAAGGGGTTGAAGATCTTTGGGTGAAGCTTTGCGGCAACAGCCACAGCGGATCGTTCAAGGACCTGGGCATGACCGTGCTCGTTTCGGTGGTGAAGAAGGCGATCGCTGCCGGGACTAAGATCAAAGCGGTCGCTTGTGCCTCGACGGGGGATACCTCTGCAGCGCTTGCCGCGTACGGCGCAGCAGCGGGCATTCCGGTCGTGGTGCTTTTGCCGCGCGATAAGATCAGCACGGCGCAGCTCGTCCAACCGATGGCTCACGGCGCCATGGTGCTTGCCCTCGATACGGACTTCGATGGTTGCATGGCCATCGTGAAGCGACTCGCTCAAGAAGGCGTCGTGTACTTGGCCAATTCGATGAACCCGCTACGCCTCGAAGGGCAGAAGACCGTGGGCATCGAAGTCGTGCAGCAGTTCGGGTGGCAGGTTCCCGATTGGGTCATTCTCCCTTCGGGAAATCTGGGGAATGCCAGCGCGCTTTATGCGGGGTTTCGCATGATGAAGGAGCTGGGAGTCATCGACCGATACCCTCGGTTGGCCGTGGCTCAAGCCGAGAACGCGAATCCGATGTACCTGGCTTATAAGGCAGGCAAGAAGGAGGTCGAGCCTGTTGCGGCGAAGCCCACTCAAGCGACGGCCATTCAGATCGGAAACCCTGTGTCGGCTCCCCGAGCCATGGTGGCGTTGGAGGAAATGAACGGCATCGTCGAACAGGCGAGTGAGCAGGAACTCGCTGATGCAGCAGCTCGTGCGGACGCAACAGGCATGTATACCTGCCCGCACACGGCGGTGGGCCTCGCCGTCCTCGAGAAGTTGCGCAGGAGCGACACCATCAAGTCAAACGACAAGGTCGTCTGTGTTTCGACGGCGAATGGACTCAAGTTCACCGAGTTCAAGGTGCGCTATCACGAGAGCTCCATCGAGGGAGTGACGAGCACCCACGCGAACCAAGCGGTCAACGTGGCAGCTGACTACGGTGCCGTCATCGATGCTCTGACCAAGCGCTTTGGTTGACGATCGTTCGCTCTGCTCAATTAAGCGCTTTTCGGTGGGGCAGTCTTGGCGAAATCTTCCCAGGAGCGCGCGAGTTCGAGAAACGCTTGCAACCGGGGAAATGACTCCAAGCTTAATCTCTCGCGAAAAAGGCCCCAATCGAGGAAGCAGGCGAGGCGGATTGGTGCGTCGCCGAGAGGCAATTGAGTGGGCAGAGCTCGACTTTCCAACGCGGTGAGTCCGGAGAGGACGCGCTCCTGCTGGCGCGTGAGATATTTGCTGTCCTTGGGGTAGAGCTGGTCGACTCGTTGGAAGAGGAACACATTGATTCCAGTGTCCATGAGGGTGTTGACGAGGCAGAAGAGATCAAAGTCATCCAGATCCGTGAGGAAGTGTTCGCCGGCCTTGTCACGAATGTGCTTCAAGATGGAACTACTATCGCTCAAGCTCAGCTCGCCATCTTCCAGATAGGGGACCCTTTTCGTTGGCGACTTGTTTTTAGGTCCACCACCTGCCGTTTCCACGAAGGAGTAGTCGAGGCCGGTCTGAGCGAGCGCAATGCGGCAGTGGCGGACGAAAGGGGACGTGAAGCTTCCGTAGAGTTCCATGCGGTTGCGACTAGCGTGCTTGCCGGTCGGTGCAAGACCTCTGTCGATTTCGCAAGAAACGTCAGGAACCCTGGCACAGCGATTGTCACACTCCTGCTCGAACCCAGTCATGAGCGCCTCCCGAGATGCCTACGCGGCCCGCATTCAACAGGTGATTGCCTTCATTGAAGCGCACCTGGAAGACAACTTATCTGTGGAACGCCTGAGCGAAATCGCAGGATTTTCGAAGTATCACTTTCATCGACAATTTGCTGCCCACACGGGAACGACTGTGGCGAAACTCGCTCGTCAACTTCGGTTGAAAAGAGCAACGTGGCAGTTGGCGTTTGTCCCTGAGAAGAAAGTCATTGAGGTGGTGCTCGCGGCAGGGTTCTCCAACCCAGAAACCTTTTCTCGTGCCTTCAAGAGTTTCCAAGGGCAAAGCCCGACGGAGTTCCGACGTCATCCTCAGTGGCGGGAATGGAACCTCTTGAGAGGCCCTAAGGAAGACCAGGAGATCCCAATGAATCCAGAGATGATCGAGTTTCAGGAAACAGCAGTCGCAGTTATGGAGCACCGAGGGCCGCCCAGTCAGGTCATGGCGACCGTGGCTCGTTTTATCGAGTGGAGAAAGTCGAGTGAGGCGTCTCCGGAAGGAGAGAGCCGGACTTTCGGGTTGATTTACGATGACCCAGAGCACATCGTTCCAGAGAAATTTCGCTTCGATGTTTGCGGCGAGCTCAAGAACCCATTGGAGAAAAATGAGGAGAGGGTGATGAAAAAGTTAATCCCTGCTGGGCCGTGTGTGCGCGTGCGGCATGTTGGATCATTGGACACGATTGGCTCTGTCGTTCGAAAGCTCTATCGGAGCTGGCTTCCGCAAAGCGGTCGCGAGTTGCGCGACTTTCCTTGCTTTTTCCATTACATGAAACGAATGCCGTATGTGTCCGAGCACGAGCAAATGACGGACATTTACCTCCCGCTGAAGCGCAGCTCGCATTGACGGATCGTGGCGTGCGCCGTCGAAAATCCCGCTGTTACACCGGTTCTCCGGTGTAACGCCGCAGAAAGACGGTTCTGTGGTAAATGATCATCAATGCCTAGGGATGGGGGCACCAGCGAGGAACGTCCTGGAGACAAAGTCTTGGTCGTCGATGACATGGCGCACAACCGCGACCTGCTCGCCCGCCGTTTGGAAAAGAAGGGGCATTCGGTGCTCCAGGCGGACGACGGTGAGTCGGCGCTTCAGATCGTCGCGGAGCAATCGGTCGACGTGGTTCTTCTCGACGTGATGATGCCTGGCATCAGCGGGCTGGAAGTTCTGGAAAAGATCCGTGCAGATCACGATGAGCCAGATCTCCCCGTTATCATGGCGACGGCAAAGTCAGATAGCGATGACATTGTCGAAGCTCTGGAGAAAGGAGCAGATGACTACGTCACGAAACCGATCGACTTTCCGGTGCTCCATGCTCGACTGACTGCCGTGATGGCACGACAGCGGAGAAAGGCCGCCGACAAGCCGTCGGTGAACCCTGCGGCTGAGTCTGAAATCGTGCCGGGCGTGATTCTTGCGGGCCGCTACCGTGTGGAAGAGCGTGTTGGCCAAGGGAGCTTTGGGGCGGTCTTCCGGGCGCGGCATCAAGAGCTCGAGCGGGACGTTGCCATCAAGGTGCTCTATTCCAAGGGAGGAGACGCGGAGCGCCGCCAAGCTCGATTTCGGCAAGAAGGTGTGGCTGCATGTCGGGTCAAGCATCCAAACGCCGTGAGCATCATTGACTTTGCGACGGGTCACGGGGGGACGAGTTTTCTCGTGATGGAGTTCCTGCGCGGGCACACGCTTCAAGAAGAGATGAAGTTTGGCGCGCTCGCGCCTTCTCGAGCAGCTGAAATCGGCCTCGCGATCTGCTTCGCGCTGGAAGAAGCCCATCGTCATGGAATCATTCACCGTGACGTCAAGCCCGCCAACATCTTCATTGAACAAGCAGGACGCTCGGAGGTTCCCAAAGTCCTCGACTTTGGTGTTGCCAAGATGCTGGAGGAAGGTGCGCAGACCGCGACGGCGACGCACGATGGCCGGCTCGTCGGGACTCCGGCGTACATGGCTCCGGAACGCTTCAGTGGGGAAGAGTACGGTCCCAGTTCGGATGTGTATTCGCTTGGTGTCGTTCTCTACGAAGCGATGGTAGGGCGTCGGCCTTTCGTCGCAGCAAAAGACGACGCTGTCTCCGTCGGGGTGATGCATGTCTCTCGAGATCCGGAGCCAGCCATGCGCATGATCGCTGGGATCACGCCCGAGATCGAAGCACTGATCATGGCTTGCTTGAGTAAGAATCCTTCTGGAAGACCCTCGATCGAGGAGTTGGCCACTGGACTCTCCGCCTCGCTGAACCGAGATTTGCCGGCGCGTGCCTCGAGCAAGGTCGAACTGTCTACTCCGCCTCGTGCTGATGCCGATGTTCTCAGCCAGATACGAACCACGGACGATGTGGAGACGGAAGTAGGAGACGCTCCCTCGTTCGACCCACGGGCATCCAAGCAAGCGAAAGAGCCATCCTAAATTCTCGTAAGTTACGGAGGCGGATGTGTCACGTTTTGAGCTGGAAAAGCGGTGTGGTTCACCTTGTCGCTTTCGGAGTGTTGCTTCTGTGTCACAAGTGCTTTCTAGTTTGGTCTTGATGGAGTCGTCGTTGACCGTGAGAAGCGTTTTCTTGGGAGGACTGTTCACGCTGGGGTGCTCTTCGAGCGCGGCTGAACCGCCCGCCGCGCCTCAGCCTGTCGTGAGCGAACAGGAAGTTGCTGCCCCTGTGGAGAAAGCACCGGAAGGTCCTCGTCTCGTGCTTTGGCTGACGGTGGACCAAATGCGCGGGGACTATCTGGAGAAGTACAAGAAGCACTTCGACGGTGACGGGTTCAACCGGATTCTCAAGTCTGGAACGCATTTTACCAACGCTCACTATGCACACGCCATCACCGAGACTGCTCCTGGGCACGCAACGCTCTTCACAGGCACTTCGCCCAACGTTCATGGGATCATTGGAAACTCATGGCTGCTTGCGGACGGAAGCGAGACGGCTTCGGTCGACGACCCGAGTGTTCACGCGATTGGCCCTGGCGTGGGTCCGGAGGATGGAGGCCGCTCACCGTTGCACTTGTTCACGATGACTGTCGGGGACGAGCTGGTTCGCCAAACTCACGGGAAAGGGAAAGTGATCGCAGTTTCTTCGAAGGATCGCGCCGCGATTCTTCCGGCTGGGAAAGTCGGGTCAGCTTATTGGCTGGGAACGAACGGCTTCATTACTTCGACGGACTACGGCGAAAAAGCTCCCGGGTGGCTCAGCCATTTACACGAAGAAGACCCCCCTTCCGACTACCTCAAAGCGGGTTGGCCTCTCCTTCTCGAGGAGGATGAATACCAAAACCCAGCGGGCACTTCGGATTGGACTCCTGCGGAATGGACGAAGAAGTTCCCGCATCAAGTGAAGAAGGATGCAAGCCCGGTCAAGGCTCTGATCGCTTCATCGTTTGGTGACGAGGCGGTGATTGACGCGGCGTTGGCGGCAATCGACGGTGAGTCGTTGGGGAAAGATGAGGTGACAGACCTCCTTTCCGTGAGCCTATCGTCGACCGACTTGATTGGGCACCTCTACGGCCCAGAGAGTCGTGAGATGGAGGATCAGCTCGTCCGCCTGGATCGACAATTGGCGCGTCTTTTTGGTGAGCTCGACAAGAGAGTTCCTCGCGAGGAGGTGTTGATTGTTCTAGCAGCGGATCATGGTGGCTGTGAGTCTGCGGCGCATAGCCAGAAGGTGGGGCGCAAAGGGCGGCGTCTTCGTGAGGAGGACATTGCGAAGGAAGTCCGTGCCGTTCTCAAGAAAAAATTTCCCCAGGCTGAGTTTCTTTTGGGGGTAGAGTCTCCTTACGTCTTTTTGAAGCGCGATCTCATTCAGGAGAAGGGACTCGACCTAGCGGAGGTACGAAAGACGGTCGCCGAAGCGGTTGAAAAGATGCCTGGTGTTCATAGTGCACATCCTTTGAACGCCTTAGGAGGCGATCCGGAGTTGAAGGCCAAGTTGGTCGAAGCCATTCATCCGGAGATCTCTGGCGACATCTATGTCGTTCCGGAAAAGCGGACGCTTTTCCTGCAGCGCGACACGATCAAAGCGACCCACGGAAGCCCCTGGGACTACGATAGCCATGTGCCGATCCTCATCGCGGGAGACGGAGTGAAACCTGGAAAGAACGACGCTCCTGTCGACGTGAGAAGTTTAGCGCCCACGGTCGCTTCCTTGATTGACATTGAACCTCCTCCCCGAGCTCGGCAACCGGTCTTGCCGTTGACTGTCGACTGAGAATTCGCTGCGCGAACCCAAGCCGCGTGCGACGAAGCCGAGGCGTTGACCGACCCGGTGGTTGGCGAGTAGCGAAGAAGGACATCAGAACCGGCGCAGCGAAGAGTTACATCCGCGGTGCATCTTCGGGGACGCGAGTGGCGTAGAGCTCGCGCTCTTGTGGCTCGAACGTGAGCAATTGGTCCGAGGGGGTTCTCCAGCGGCGTGCTAGCGTCGCGGGCCCGATGAAGCTGCTGAACGCTTTCTTGCTGATCTTCGCGTGCTGTCTGGGAGCTTGCCAGGGTGGTGCAGACGATGTGCCTCCGCCAGCTCAAGCGTGCTTGGAAATGCCCATCGAGATGGAAGGGGACGGGAGCGTCGCCATGCCTCCCGCTTGTATGAAAGGGTGCATGAAGGATGCTGAATGCACCGTTGTGAACGCGTCATGCCCGGGTTGCTGTGAGCATATCTCGATCAGCAAATCCTATTTGGAGCACTATCAGAAGTTCGCCGTCACCGAGTGTCGGAAATACCACGGCCTCGAATGTGGCTGTAACGAAAAGCCCGGCAAGCCAAGCTGCATCGACAACATTTGTTCGCTTTGAGGAGAGTCGCTCGGACTTTTACATGTGCTGGGGTCTACGTGCTGATGTCTATTCGAAGTCGAGTCCGTACTTGATGTCGACGGGGCCCCCGACTGGCTCTGGGAATTGCATGGCGTAGAACGCTTCCGCCACACAATCGACTGCGTAGGGATCAGGCAAAACGGAGCCAGCGTCATCCACCTCCTGGGCTCGTCCATTTTCGCCGATGCGAAGCCGCAAGCGGAGCAGTCCCCGGGATTCTCCGCGACGTTTGATCGAGTCACGGTAGCAGTGAGCAAAGAGTGGATAGTTGACCTGAACGATTTCGTCCAAGCGGGTGGCGTCAATCTCACCCTCACTACCCGGGAGCAGCTGAAAGGTGTTTTCATCGGCTTCCAATGCGGCTTCGAGCAGTTCTTCCCGTTCGTCTTCGTCGAGGGGTTCCGTGAGGTTGAAGACGAACGTCCACTGACCCTTTGCTGGTGACTGCTGTTCACCAAACAGCTGTTCGGACAAGCGGTTCACCAAGCATTGTCCGACGGACTTTTTTCCGATGCTCGACCATTCGACGCTGGCCCCTTCGACGGCCCCTTGGGTGTCGACCTCGAAATGAAGCGCGACTGCTCCACGGCTTCCGATCGATTGCATGAAGCACTTGCGATAGTCGTCTTCGTTACCTCGCATCGCGTAAGACACTTTCTTTGCGTCGAGCGCAACACGGGTGTTGGTTGGCTGGGAGGTGTCGTTCGAAGCGTTTTTTGCTTTTGGCTGGGAGGATCCGCCGCATGCGGTGACGAGGAAGAGGAGTCCCGTGAGCGCGAAGGTCGATTTCATCTGGAAGAGGGGAAACGTCCAAAGAGTCGGACGATGATGAGCAAGAGTCCGATGCCGACCAGCAACGCTATCCACGGCGAGATGAGACCAAAGCCGGTCGCAAGATCGCCTATGACGAGACTGACGGCGCCGACGACTAGAGCATAGGGGAGTTGGGTTCGCACGTGTGCGATGTGGTCACACCCGGAGGCGAGAGAGCTCATGATCGTCGTATCGCTGATGGGAGAGCAATGATCGCCCCAGACCGAGCCGGCGAGAATTGAAGAAACGGCGCCTAACATGATCTCTTCGTTGCCAGAGGAAATTCCGTGTGCCAGCGGAACGACTAAGGGAAAGAGGATCGCCATCGTCCCCCAGGAGGTTCCCGTTGCGAAGCTGGTGATGGCCGCGAGAACGAAGATGACGCCCGGCAAGATTGCGGCGGGGAGGTTGTCTCCAATTGCTTGGATGAGAAATGGGGCTGTTTTCAGATCGCGGCAAACACTCGAGAGCGACCAAGCCAGCACGAGGATCGTGACGGGAACCAACATACGCTTCGCGCCGTTTGCCCAATCGCGCGCGATTCGATTGAGGTTTCGTTTCCTTCGCAGGCGGCTGATGGCGAGCGCGGCGAAGTTACCTGCCAAGGCGGCGCTGACGAGCACCACGTGTGATCGTGAGCGACCAAATACGTTCTGGAGCGATGGGTCGACTCCTTCGCGCAAAGCGATCCAGTAGCCATCTGCCCACATGCCAAAGAGCGCGACGAGAATCAGCAAAGCGATCGGAAGTGCTGACCAAAGATCACTCTCAGTGCGAGCTGGATGGTCGTCGTGAGAGGAACTCTCGGCTGGAGTGGTCGTCGTCATCACGGCCGCTTCGGCTTTTCTCATGGGCCCGAAGTCCCGTCCGGTCACGGCGATGGCCAGACCGAAGGCAAGCATGAAACAAGGATAGAATCTGTAAGGGAGGGTTTGAACAAAGATGACCAGGCCATCGCTGTCGAGGCCAAGAGTGCTGTACTGTTCCGAAATGTACCCGACCTCGACAGCAATCCACGAGGACACGAGAGCCAAACTCACGACGGGTGCCGAAGTAGAATCGACGAGGAAGGCGAGCTTTTCTCGACTGATACGCAGCTTGTCGAAGATGGGACGCATGGCTGAGCCGACGAGGAGGGAATTGACGTAGTCGTCAAAAAAATGACGAGCCCGAGGAACCACGTGCTGATCTGCCCTCGTGTCCTCGTCGTGGCGTATCGCGTGACCAAGCGAGCGAGACGTTCTTGTTCGCCTGATTGCCCCATCACCCCGATCAAACCTCCGAGTAACACGCTGAAGGAGAGAATGCCGAGATGGGTTGAACCGGTGACCGCCCCCCAGCCGTAACGTCCGAGGTGAGTGATTGAGGGAACAAACTCCCAAGAACCCATGATGAGTGCTCCCAGGCCGATCGCAACGCCGAGTGCCGGGACCACTTTGCGCGTGGCCAGAGCCAAACTGATGGCCAAGAGGGGAGGCGCGACGGCTAGCCACGACATCTGCTGACCGTATCACGGCGAATGAAGGTCATGGATTCTCACCAGGGCGTTGGGAGACGACCAGCGCTGTCGGTGGGGTTTGCGACTCAAAAAGCCGCAGAATGGGCCGGCTTGCGAGGATTTTGCCCATCGCGATACTGAGCCAGCGGAAGCGCCGCTAGGGAATCAGGTAAAGGGATGACGACGACTCGAACACTGGCCAGGACATTGAAGAACAATCTGAACTGGGCTTTGGCCATTGGTTCATTTGCGACGACGCTTTTTTCTGTCGGTTGCAGTTGCGAAAAAGAAAAGAAGGAAGACAAGCCCGCTCCCGTCGCCGAACCGAAGAAGCCCGAGATCCCGGAGGATGTGGACAAGGAGTTACTCGAGCTCCTGAAGTCTGCGTCGGCGACTTGTACGGTGGCGGAAGCTCGCAAGAGGATCACTTGCAACGGTGGCGAAAAGAACGCGCTGGTCCTCGCCTTCAACAAGGGGGAGCGAGATCGCATCAAGGCTTTGCCTACTTTCGTCTTCGCTCTCGGCAAAGAGGACCAAAAGCTTCAAGCGCTGGCAGCCGCCGTTCTCTACGCATCGTTTCGGACTGGCTTCGGTGTCAAAGTCGAGAAGGGTGCTGTGAAGGCCGAGACCGCCCAGGCTCTTTTGGAGACAGCCCTCAAGTTGCCCGATCCGGTCGCGATGCAAACCATTCCTGCGGCGACCCATGCCTCGAATTTGTCTGGTCGCGGAAAAGAGCTTCATGCAGCTTTGACGGATGACGTTTCGATCCAGATTCGGACGATGGCTTATCGGTATATGATGGTTTACGGGCGTCTTGAGGCTTTCGAGGTGATTCGGGAGTTGGGATCGAATCCTGGTGCAGCGATCGTTCTTGCGGCGATCGAGAGCCCGCGAAATATGAAAGAGTGGTCGCCTGCGGATCAAGAAGCGATTTGTCCTTGGGCAGCGGGCTTTCTTGGGGATGAGCGCCCCCCTGTGGCTGGTAATGCCATGGCTGTCTTGAGTAACTGCACTGGAGAAGAGTTAGACCGGCTGATTGAACGCATGGAGAAGACGCTGAAGGATAAACAGTTCTCCTTCATTCACTCGACTGCATTGCGCGACATCTGTGGACCAGCTTCCAAGCGTCGTGAGAAAGGCGCGTCGGAGGAGCAATGTAAGAAAGTGCGCTCGCTTCAAGAGAAGGCGAGCAAGAGTTCTGACGTGAAAGGTCGCGTTCGCGCGATGTCTCTTTCTTCGCTCGCCTACACCTGGCCTGATGATCAAAGCCTTCGTTTGGCGAAGACTCTGTCGAAGGACAAAGACCCGGATGTGGAGCGAACGGCCAACCAAGTAAAAGCTCGGCTGGAAAGAAAAATTCAGAATTCTGGGCCCTAATACCCACGCGGTCGGATTGGTGCCCTCGCAGCAATTGACTACAAAAAGATTGAGCCGTTTGTCCCACTAGCGAACGAATCGCGCCACATTTGGCTACATTTCTTCTTCCGGAAAAGAAGGCTGTGGCTGTACAGTGGTCAACCAGCAAAGCTAGCCCAGCGCCGTTGTTGGCTTGGGAGGGGGCAGACCGTCAATGAAGCAGTCCGGAAAGGGGCAGGTGCCGATGCGCCTCGCCTCACTTGTACTCATCTCTTCTTCAATTCTCGCTTGCGAGAGCTTCCCGTTTGTCAACGAGGACGGCGTCTCGAGCCGTCGCTTCCCGGAGTGGGAGGTGACGGTGGCGACGGGAGCCGCGAAGACGGTGATACCGATATCGTGATCGACCCGTCTGGCGACGGTGATGGCGATGGCGATCTGAACATGGGAGGGGGAGGGAACAATCCGGAACCTTCTTGTGGTGATGGCAAGCTGACTCCCGCTGATGGGGAGGAATGCGACGATGGCAACACGAGTCCAGGAGAAGGGTGTGATGAGGAGTGCATCGTCGAAGGCGACGAGTGGCGCTGCGAGGTCGAAGGTTCCAATTGCTTTCTTTGTGGCAACGGCGTTCTCGAAGGGACGGAGGAATGCGACGACGGGAATCTGGACGTCGATGATGGTTGCAACGGAACTTGCGTCGTTGAGCCGGGCGGATGGGTGTGCTCTCAGCCTGGTGAAGCTTGTCAGCTTTGCGGAGATGGCGTCCTCGATGAAGATGAACTTTGCGATGATGGAAACAACATCAGCGGGGATGGTTGCGCTGAAGATTGTTCGATGGTGGAGGACACCTTCGACTGCGTTACGCCAGGCGAGGCCTGCATCAAGTGCGGTGATGGAGTCGTAGAAGCTCCGGAGACTTGCGACGATCGCAACAACACGTCAGGGGACGGGTGCCGTTTTGACTGCCAGGAGGAAACAGGGACAGGCTGGGATTGCTCGTCGGGTGTTTGCTCGAACTGCGGCAACGGCCTGCTTGAAGGTGACGAAGTCTGCGATGACGGGAACCGAACCGGGGGCGACGGCTGTAACGATGACTGCAGCATGGAAGAGGACGGGTTTAGTTGTCCTCTCGTCGGCGCTCAGTGTGAGGAGTGCGGTAACGGTGTTCGAGAAAGCACGGAGGCTTGCGATGACGGCAATCGAGTGAACGGCGATGGCTGCCCGGATGACTGCTCGGCTGTTGACCCAGACTGGGTATGTCCCGTGCCGGGACAGGGCTGCGGCTTTTGTGGCAACGGCGTGATCGAAGCCAACGAAGTTTGCGACGATGGAAACAGTGACGCCGGTGATGGTTGCAACGAAACTTGCACAGCGGAGGAGCCCAACTTCAACTGTGTGACTGCTGGTGTTCCGTGCGAGGAATGCGGAAACGGCACGCAGGAAGCCAACGAGGCCTGCGATGATGGCAACACGCTCAACGGCGACGGCTGCCAGTGGGATTGCCAGGCGGTGGAAACCGGATGGGACTGCGGGCCAGGCGGGGCTGATGATTGTCAGCTTTGTGGCAACGGTCTGCTCGAGGGTGATGAGGTCTGTGACGACGGAAACACATCGAGCCTTGACGGTTGTGTCGCCGACTGCACGGCGGAAGAACCGAACTTTAACTGCGTGACCCCAGGTGCTGCCTGCGAGCGGTGTGGCAACGGCATCAAAGAGAGCTCAGAGGCCTGCGACGACGGCAACACCGTTGATACCGATGGCTGCTCGAACGAATGTGCCGACGTTGACCCTGGGTTCGTTTGCCACGTGGCCGGCGAACTTTGCGAAGAATGCGGCAACGGAGTCATCGATACGAACGAAACGTGTGATGATGGCAACAGCGTTTCCGGCGATGGCTGCAACGCAACCTGTTCAGAGATCGAGCCATTCCACATTTGTCCAACCATCGGCGCTAGCTGTATTCGCTGTGGAGATAGCGTCGTGACAGCTCCCGAAGTTTGCGACAACGGAACTCAATGTGAGGGCGGCTCAAATCATGGGCTTGATTGTACTGATGATGCGGATTGCCCTTCTGGAGGTGTCTGTATCCCGCGTAGCAGTGACGGTTGTCGTAACGACTGCATGGTCATCGAAGAAGGCTTCATCTGCGACGGTGGCGGTTGCACTTTGTGTGGCAATGGCGTCTTGGATGCTGCGGAAGGTGAAGAGTGCGATGACGGTGACACGGAGAGCGGAGACGGGTGTAGCGACACGTGCACCTTCGAAGGCCCTCCCTACAACTGCTCCACGGTTGGAGTGCCTTGTGATCGTTGCGGCAATGGAATCCGCGAAAACAGCGAAGAATGCGATGACGGGGGAGAGTGCTCTGGTGGTACGAACAACGGGGGGCGTGTACTTTAGACACGGACTGCCCTGGTGGCGGAACGTGCCTTCCTGTGGCCAGTGACGGTTGTGGCACAGACTGTGCGATTGAATCTGGTTGGGCTTGTCCTGTGCCCGGTCAGGCGTGCGCTTTGTGCGGCAATGGGGTGAATGAACCCAGCGAATCTTGTGATGATGGCAACACGAACGACAACGACGGTTGCTCTGCGGACTGCAGCACGATCGAGACGAATTGGCAGTGCCCAGTGGACGGAGCCCCGTGCATCGAGTGCGGGGATGGCGTCGTTCAGTCTCCGGAAGTCTGTGACGACGGGAACAACGTCTCCAGCGACGGTTGTTCGTTCAACTGTGCTTTGACCGAACCGGGGTTTTCTTGTCCTCCAGCGGGTGGTGTCTGCACCAGCTGCGGCAATGGAGTCGTCGAAGCCGGCGAGAACTGTGACGACGGGAACACGACCGGTGGTGATGGTTGTCTCGCGGACTGCTCGGATGTTGAAGACGGCTATCGCTGCGAGGTTCCCGGCGCGGCCTGTTATCTCTGCGGTAACGGCATCAAAGAAGGATCGGAGCAACGCGACGACGGGGATCAGGCTTCCGGCGATGGCTGTACTGATGCGTGCGTCATCGAAGGGGGGTGGGTATGCCCTGTTGCAGGAACCGAATGTGGGAACTGTGGCAACGGCACCGTTGAAGCAATCGAGTTCTGTGATGACGGCAATGCGGTGAGCAATGACGGGTGCGACAGCACCTGTACCGTCATCGAGACGAATTTCGCATGCCCCACTCCTGGAGCTCCCTGTGAAGAGTGCGAGGACGGCGTCCAAGACGCGAACGAGGCGTGTGATGATGGCAACACGACAAGCGGTGACGGCTGCACGTTCAATTGCCAGATGGTGGAGACCGATTGGACCTGTCCGACATTGGGCGGAACCTGCAACAACTGTGGTGACGGCATTCTCCAGACCGGAGAGGGCTGCGACGATGGGAACGCCACGGGGGGCGATGGCTGTCCAGCGGACTGCTCTGCCGCCGAACCTGGCTTCCGTTGTGAGTCGCCCGGTTCGCCGTGCTACGAGTGCGGCAACGGCGTCAAAGAAGGCACGGAGCAGTGCGACGATGGGAATACGGACACCGGAGACGGATGTTCGGATTCGTGCGCAACTGAACCGGGAGGTTGGGTCTGCCCAGTTGCCGGAACGGAATGCGGGCTGTGTGGCGACGGTACTGTGCAGGCAGTCGAATTTTGCGACGACGGGAATGCTGTTGGAGGCGACGGCTGCAACGCCACCTGCACCGCGGTGGAACCCAACCATAGCTGTCCGACTCCGGGTGCTGCCTGCGAGGAATGCGGTGACGGTGTCAAAGACGCGAATGAGGCTTGTGATGATGGGAACGTCGTTAGCGGCGATGGATGCTCATTCAACTGCGTGCTCGTAGAACCTGGCTTCACTTGCCCTTCGAGCGGAGGAGTTTGCACGAGTTGCGGTAACGGTCTTTTGGAGACGGGCGAGGTCTGTGATGACGGGAACACGGTGGGCGGAGACGGTTGTCTTGCTGACTGTTCTGACGAGGAGGCTGGTTATCGTTGCGAAGTGCCGGGTGCTGCTTGTTATCTTTGCGGTAACGGCGTTCCGGAAGGCAGCGAAGAGTGTGACGATGGGAATCAAAGCAGCAGCGACGGCTGCTCTGATGCTTGCGAAATCGAGGCGGGTTGGGTGTGTCCTGTCGCTGGAACCGAGTGCGGAAATTGCGGTGATGGTACCCTGCAAGCAATTGAGATCTGCGATGACGGGAACGCCATCAGCAATGATGGGTGCGACAGCACCTGTACGGTCATCGAAACCAATTACAACTGCCCAACCCCCGGCGCTGATTGCGAAGAATGCGGCGACGGCGTCGAGGACGCGAACGAAGCCTGTGACGATGGCAATACGACGAGCGGTGATGGCTGCTCCTTCAACTGCCAAACTGAGGAAACTGGGTTTGTCTGCGCGATTCCCGGCTCAGCTTGTTACGAATGTGGCGATGGGGTGCTCCAGGACTCTGGTGTAGGCGGGAACGAAATCTGCGACGACGGCAACAAGCAGGACGGCGATGGCTGTAGCGCTGACTGCAGCACGGAAGAACCTGGCTTCGATTGCCACACGCCGGGTGCGCTCTGCGAAGAGTGCGGCAACGGTGTGACAGCGGGTGACGAGGGCTGCGACGACGGCAACACGGACAACAACGATGGATGTGACGCTACTTGTCAGGCCGAAGTTGGTGGTTGGAACTGCCCCGTCGATGGAGTCGCGTGCTACCTTTGCGGGGACGGCACCCTTCAATCTCTTGAAACTTGTGACGACAACAATGCCGTCGGAAGTGATGGCTGTAGCGCTGACTGCCAAACGATTGAGCCTGGGTTCCAGTGTCCGACCGTTGGGGCCGCGTGCCAAGAGTGCGGTGATGGAGTCAAAGGCTCAGCGGAAGCTTGTGATGACGGGAACACAGCTGACGGCGACGGATGCAACAGCAGTTGCACCGCTGTCGAGCCGGGTTGGGTTTGTGTTGGCGATACTGATTGTTACCGCTGCGGGGACGGCATCGTTCAAAATCAAGAGGCGTGCGACGATGGCAATGACGTTGGCGGCGATGGTTGCGATGCCACGTGCCAGAACATTGAAGGCGGTTACGTTTGCCCGGTTGATGGCCAAGCGTGTGAGCTCTGCGGGAACGGGATCCTAGAAGCGAACGAGGCGTGCGACGACGGCAACACGACGGACGGCGATGGCTGCGAAGGGACTTGTCAGGCCCTCACCGCTGGCGGGTGGACTTGTCCGATTCCGAATGTTGAGTGCAATCTTTGCGGAGACTCGACGATCCAGGGTGTCGAACAGTGTGACGACGGTAACGCCAGCGCAGGCGATGGCTGCGCGGGTTGCGTGTTGGAGGATGGTTGGACCTGCGACGCTAGCGGATGTGATGCGATTGCCTGTGGCGATGGTTTTGTCGCCGGAAGTGAAGAATGTGACGACGGCAACACAACAGGGAGTGATGGTTGTACGGCTCGCTGCACGATTGAAGATGGAGCGGTTTGTCCTCCTCAGGGCGGTGCGTGCACGATCACGACATGCGGCGATTCGATCCTCGGCGGCGATGAGGAATGTGACGATGGCAACAACGTGGATTCCGACGGCTGTTCCTTCGATTGCAAGATTGAGACAACGTGTGGCGATGGCGTTGTTGGAGCCGATAGCGATGTCGGCGTCGAGCAATGTGATGACGGCGGAACGAGCGATGGCAACGGTTGCGATTCCAGCTGTCAATGGGAGACTGGAGCGGCGTGCACCGGTGAGGGCGCATCGTTCAGTTGCGTCACCCTGAGCGATACCTGCGGGAACGGGATCCTCGGAAACCTCGAAGAATGTGATGACAACAATACATCAGATGATGATGGTTGCTCGTCGACCTGTACGGTGGAGTCGTTCTACGAGTGTACTGGAGATGTCGGCACAACGAGCTCCTGCGATCAGACGCTCGGCTTCGTCGCTGTTCGAGAATTCAACGTGTCGTTCATTTCGCCGGAAGCGTTGTTGTATGATCCGGTGACGCGTTCGTTCGTTGGCTATAAGTCGTCCGCCTCGCAGCCTCCTTTGGAGCTTTGTTTGGACGGCAGCATGATACTTCATCCAGAAGCCTCGAAGGATGGTATCTGCGAGCAGGCGAAGAGCTCGGTTTGGCTGGTTGCGACGACATCACGACAGCGAGCCCGCTTGCTCGTGATCTGGCAGTCGCCGCGGCCACGGAGGGTGGAACCTACGATCCCTTCGATGAAAGTTGGCTCATCTTTGATGGGTCGACCTTGAGACGTGTTGATGGGATCACGGGCGGAGACACTGTTTTAGGGACAGGCTCGCTCAGCGGCGACGGGCTGAGCGTCGGAGAGGACGGGCGGCTCTACGTCGCCGTGGAGTCCAGCGAGGAAGTCGACGTCTACGATCCAGATGCGTCGGCGCTTGGTTTCGATCTTTCGGCTCCGGTTCAGACCTGGAGCGCACCGGTGACGGGCGGTGACAAACTCACCGAGATCTTCACGTTGCCCGGATACAACTATCTGGGGACATTCACCAACGAGCTGATCAGCTTTTGGCGTGAGGACACATCCGGAAGCGATGCTGCTGACGTGACGACTACGATGCCGGGCGCCCTCATTGCATCGACGATGGCTGATGGGAGTGCCTTCCCTGGATGGGCTTCGAACGCATACCTGGCGAGCGCCGAAACCTCGACGGATGGTTCTGGGTTCATCATCTGTGCACAAAACCCGTCGAACCCTTGCTTCCTCTTCGCGCAGACTTGCGATGACGATTCCGATTGTCTCTCTGGCGCGAAGTGTCAGACGGATGCGGCGGTTCCGTATTGTGCGGCACCTGGTGACGCTCGAGACGACTTCGCGACGACAAGCCTCGGGGTCGAAGTGGGTATTTCCGTTCTCGACAACGATACTCGTAGCGAGGGAACGTGTCGCGACACCGCGTTTGAGATCATCTCTTGGACGACGCCCACACTTGGCGGCACCGTCACCGACGACGAAGGGGATGACGTTCTCGAGTACAACCCACCTGCGGATGGGACGTGCAATATCATCGACACATTCACCTATACGGTGAACCTTGGTGGAGGTGAGACGGATACGGCAACGGTTCGAGTTACGGTGAATTGCGACTGTGGTGACGGTGAGATCGATCCTGGTGAGGAATGTGACGGCGCTGACGTGCCGAATCCCGGTCAAACTTGTGCGACTGACTGCACCCTCGTACCAACTTGCGGTAACGGCCACATTGAGGGGCTTGAGGCTTGCGACGACGGCAACGTTCTGAGCGGTGATGGCTGCAGCTGGGACTGTCAAGTTGAGGGTTGTGGCAACGGCGTGCTGGACGTCGGCGAGGAATGCGACGACGGCAACACGAACGGAAACGATGGTTGCTCCGCGGCTTGCCAAACCGAAGAGTGTGGCGATGGCATTATCCAGAGCAGCCAGGGTGAAACTTGTGACGATGGCAATACGACGTCTGGCGACGGCTGCTCGAACGTTTGCTTGATCGAGAGCTCCTGCGGCAATGGTGTCGTTGATTCTGGAGAGGACTGCGATGACGGGGGACGCATTTCCGGCGACGGTTGCTCTGCCTCCTGCCAGGATGAGTTTTGCGGTGACGCGATTACTCAAGCCGGCTTGGGTGAGACTTGCGACAACGGCAATACCGTTGACGGTGACGGTTGCAGTGGAACCTGCGCGATCGAAACGTCGTGCGGAAACAACATCGTTGAAACGGGTGAGGAGTGTGACGATGGTGGCAATGTTTCTGGCGACGGTTGTTCAGCGACCTGTGTTGCCGAGCTCTGTGGCGACGGGGTGATTCAGGCTGGTTTGGGCGAAACCTGCGATGACGGCAACACCAGCTCAGGTGATGGCTGCAGTAACACCTGCACGACTGAGACAGTGTGTGGGAACAACATTGTCGAAGCCGGCGAAGAGTGTGACGATAACAACAACGTTTCTGGCGACGGTTGCTCCGCGACCTGCGTGACGGAGGAGTGTGGTGACGGGATCACCCAAAGTGGCTTGGGCGAACAGTGCGACGACGGCAACACCACGCCGAATGACGGTTGTTCAGCGACTTGTCAGGTGGAGATCGTTTGCGGCAACGGCAACGTCGAAGGTGCTGAGCAGTGTGACGACGGTAACATCATCGACGGAGATGGGTGTTCCTCGACATGCACGACAGAGATTATCTGTGGCGACGGCAATCGCGAGGTTGGAGAAGCTTGCGATGACGGGAACACGATCGATGGAGATGGTTGTTCGTCGACTTGTGAGGTCGAATTCTGTGGCGACGGTTCTACCCAGGTTGGCCTCGGCGAAGAATGCGACGATGGTGGCAATTCATCTGGTGATGGTTGTTCAGCAAGCTGCGTGTTGGAGGTTTGCGGCGACGGCGTGACTCAGAGCGGTCTGGGGGAGCAGTGCGACGACGGGAACACGAATGACGACGACGGTTGTAGTTCGACTTGTCAGAACGAAGTTGTTTGCGGGAACAGCACGATCGAAGGCACCGAACAGTGCGACGACGGCAACACCGCCGATGGAGATGGTTGTTCGTCGACCTGTACTCTGGAAGTTGTTTGCGGAAACAACGTCTGGGAAGCAGGTGAAGAGTGCGATGACGGAAACAATGTGAGCGAAGACGGTTGTTCTGACATCTGTGTCGTCGAGTTCTGTGGTGATGACACCGTGCAAGCAGGCCTCGGCGAGGCCTGCGATGATGGCGGGAACGCATCCGGAGATGGCTGCTCGGCAACTTGTGTGGTCGAAGAGTGTGGCGACGGCATCACGCAGAGCGGCTTGGGCGAGCAATGCGATGATGGGAACACGACGCCGAACGACGGCTGCTCGGCAACCTGTCAAAACGAGGTGGTTTGCGGCAACGGTTCAATCGAAGGCGCCGAGCAATGCGATGACGGCAACACAGACAATGGAGATGGCTGCTCGTCGACGTGCACAACGGAGATTGTGTGCGGCAACGGGGTCCGCGAAGTTGGCGAAGGTTGTGACGATGGCAACACCGTAGATGGAGATGGTTGTTCCTCGACTTGTGATGTCGAGTTCTGTGGTGATGGTTCGACTCAGGTTGCCCTCGGTGAAGAGTGCGACGACGGGGGCAACAGCTCTGGCGACGGTTGCTCCGCGACCTGCGATCTCGAAGTTTGCGGAGATGGAGTGACCCAGAGCGGATTGGGTGAAGCCTGCGACGACGGGAATACGAACAATGGTGACGGTTGCAGTGACTCCTGCCAGGTGGAGCCCCCGATGTGTGGCAACGGCAACCTGGAGGGTACGGAGCAATGCGATGACGGGAACACCAATGACGGTGACGGCTGTCGCAATGATTGCACTCTTGAGGTCTGCGGCGATGGGACGATCGATCCTGGCGAAACATGCGACGACGGAAACACCGCGAGTGGTGACGGTTGCAGTAACACTTGTCAGACCGAGACGTTCTGCGGGAACGGCCTCGTAGAAGGAGCCGAGGAATGCGACGATGGAAACAATAGCTCCGGCGACGGTTGTTCTTCGATCTGTGTTCAAGAGATCTGTGGCGATGGTCTGCGCCAACCAGGGATCGGAGAAAGTTGCGATGATGGGAACACGGTGGATGGCGACGGTTGTTCCGCAACGTGCGAGCTAGAGACAGTCTGTGGGAACAACACCGTCGAAGGCGTCGAACAATGCGACGATGGCAACTTGCTGCCTGGTGACGGCTGTTCGGCGACTTGTCAGCTGGAAGTTTGCGGCAACGGAACTCTGGATCCGAATGAAGAATGTGACGACGGAAATACCCAAAGCGGCGACGGTTGCAGTAATCAGTGCGAATTAGAGACGGTTTGCGGCAACATGGTCGTCGAAGGCGCGGAAGAATGTGACGATGGGAACAACGTTTCCGGAGATGGTTGCTCGTCGGTGTGTTTGAACGAGTTCTGCGGTGACGGCCTGACCCAAGCGCCGGCTGGAGAGCAGTGTGACGACGGAAATACCGTGAGTAACGACGGCTGCTCGGCGACTTGTCAGCTCGAAACAGTGTGTGGCAACGGCGTGATTGAAGGAGTCGAAACTTGCGACGACGGAAACAATGTTTCTGGCGACGGTTGCTCTGATACCTGCGTGCTGGAGATCTGCGGTGACGGCATTCATCAACCCGCCATTGGCGAGGAATGTGACGACGGCAACACGAACAGCGGTGATGGCTGTAGTTCTCAATGTGAGACGGAAGTTTGGTGCGGTGATGGCACTGTGAATCAAACGAGTGAGCAGTGTGACGATGGTGCCAACATTTCCGGCGACGGATGCAGCTCCACCTGCCAGACGGAGGAGTGCGGCGACGGGATTACTCAGTCGAGTCTTGGCGAGGAATGTGACGATGGGAACAACCAAGTGGGAGATGGTTGCCGCAACGACTGTACGGTGGAGCTTTGCGGCGATGGGATCCTCGACCCGGGTGAGGAGTGCGATGATGGGAACAACATCGACGGCGATCTCTGTAGCGGCATCTGCCGTGACGAGGTCATCCGTTAAGGGCCCGTTGGCCGGTCCATTCCTGTTTCAGCTAGGGCTGGAATTTCAGGATACTCATCGGTGTAATCAGATATTTTTTCTGGGAAAATTCCATAAAATTTGCCTGATACCTCCACGAACCTGCTTTGACCTACATAGATCGCGGTGGTCCCGATTCCTAGAATAGTCAAAGGGCAATTGCCGTCGTTGGCTACTCAAGCCTGGGGACCACAAGATGAAGAACCTCCTTTCCGGCGGTGCGCACAGGCGCATCGTTTCTCTCGCGTTCGCTTCCATTCTCGCTCTCGCTTGCGAAAGCTTTCCCACCGTCAATGAGGACGGTGAGTTCAATCCCAACATCGATGGTCAGGGAGGTGGTGACGGTGATGGCGATGGTGATGGCAACACCGACATCGACATCGATCCGCCGGGCGATGGTGATGGGGATGGGGACACTGGCATGGGTGGTCAGCCCGTCGACGATGGACCTCGCTGTGGTGATGGGAATGTCGACGAAGAGCTCGACGAAGAGTGCGATGACGGAAATGCATTCCCCGGCGATGGTTGTGATGAAGAGTGTGTCGTCGAAGGCGACGAATGGCGTTGCGAGGTGCCCGGCTCAAACTGCTTCGAATGTGGCAACGGTGTTCTCGAAGGCACTGAAGAGTGTGACGATGGCAACCTGGACGTCGACGACGGCTGCAACGGGACCTGCACCGTTGAAGGTGGCGGTTGGGTATGCACGACTCCCGGGTCAGCCTGCGAGCTTTGTGGTGACGGGACTCTCGATAGCCAGGAAAGTTGCGACGACGGCAACAACGAGTCAGGTGATGGTTGTTCCGCTGATTGCTCGACCATCGAACCCACTTTCGACTGCGTCACTCCGGGCGAAGCTTGCATTGAATGCGGTAACGGGATCGTCGAACCCCCTGAGTCGTGTGATCAACTGGACAACAACGAATCAGGCGATGGTTGCCGCTTCGATTGCCAGGTCGAGGACGGATGGGATTGCAGCAGCGGCGAATGCGCTAAATGCGGCAATGGTCTGATTGAAGGCAACGAGGTCTGCGACGATGGCAACGCCACCTCTGGTGACGGTTGCAATGATGACTGCTCGGAAGAGGAAGATGGCTTCAACTGTCCGACTCCCGGAAGCCAATGTGAAGAGTGCGGCAACGGGGTTCGAGAGAGTACGGAAGCCTGCGACGATGGGAACACCGACAACAGCGATGGTTGCCCGGACGATTGTTCCGCGGTTGATCCTGACTGGGTCTGCCCAGTTCCAGGTCAAGCGTGCGGTTTTTGTGGCAACAGTATCGTTGAGGCGAACGAAATCTGCGACGACGGCAACAACGTTGGAGGCGATGGCTGCAACGATACGTGTACGTCCGTCGAAACGAACTTCAACTGCGTGACCCCTGGCGTCCCCTGCGAAGAGTGCGGTGACGGAACCAAAGACGCCAACGAAGCGTGTGATGATGGCAACACGGGCAACGGCGACGGTTGTCAGTGGGACTGCCAAGCTGTGGAAACCGGTTGGGACTGTGGTCCCACGGGAACGGACCAATGCGAACGGTGCGGAAACGGTGTCCTGGAAGGCGGAGAAGTTTGCGATGATGGCAACACCGTAAGCAATGACGGCTGCGTAGCAGATTGCTCAGCTGAAGAGCCGAATTTCAATTGCGTCACGGCTGGTAGCGCGTGCGAGGAATGTGGCAACGGCATCAAGGAAAGCTCTGAAGCGTGCGATGACGGCAACACGGACAACGGCGACGGTTGTTCGAACGAATGTGCCGACATCGACCCGGGATTCGTGTGCCACGTGCCCGGCGAGCTTTGCAAAGAGTGCGGCAACAGCATCATCGATGCGAACGAGATCTGTGACGACGGCAACAGCGTGAGCGGTGACGGTTGCGACGCGACTTGCTCAGTCGTCGAACCAAACTTTACCTGCCTCACGCCAGGTGTGCCTTGCATCGAGTGCGGTGATGGTGTTGTCGATGCTCCTCATGAAGTCTGCGACGACGGGAATGCGGTCAGTAGTGACGGCTGCCGTGGTGACTGTCGTGTCATCGAAGAAGGCTTCGTTTGTTCGGGGGGTGGTGGTTGCTCCCTCTGCGGCAACGGAGTTTTGGACGCTGGCGAAGGCGAGGCTTGTGACGATGGCAACACGAACGATGGCGATGGGTGTAGTTCGACTTGCGTTGAAGAAGGACCGCCCTTCGTCTGTTCGACTGTCGGTGTAGCTTGCGACCGTTGCGGCAATGGTGTCCGCGAGACGAGCGAAGCCTGCGATGACGGTGGTGCGTGTTCCGGTGGTTCGAATGATGGGACTGCCTGTACCGATGACGTTGATTGCACGGGGGGAGGCACGTGTCTTCCTGTCGACAGTGATGGCTGCGACACGTCTTGTGATGTCGAGACCGGTTGGTCCTGCCCGGTTCCTGGCCAAGCCTGCGCTCTTTGTGGCAACGGCATCAATGAGCCGAGCGAAGTCTGCGACGACGGCAATACGGCGGACAACGACGGTTGTTCGGCAGACTGCAGCACCATCGAAACCAACTGGCAGTGCCCGACCGATGGCGCTCCATGTATCGAATGCGGCGACGGCATCGTTCAGTCACCGGAGGTTTGCGACGATGGCAATACGGTCGGAAGCGATGGCTGTTCCTTCAATTGTGCCGTTGTTGAGACCGGATTTTCTTGTCCTCCCGCTGGCGGGGTGTGCACCAGCTGCGGCAACGGTTTGCTCGAAGCTGGTGAGCTTTGCGACGACGGCAATACGAACAGCGGTGATGGCTGTCCGGACGATTGCTCCGGCGATGAGCCTGGTTTCCGTTGTGAGGTGCCAGGAGCTGCTTGTTACGAATGTGGCAACAGCGTTCGAGAAGGCACGGAACAGTGCGATGACGGCAATACGAGCGACTCGGACGGTTGCGATAGCTCTTGCGACATTGAACCAGGTGGTTGGGTCTGCCCCGTCGCGGGCACCGAGTGTGGGCTCTGCGGAAATGGCACCATTGAAGCGATCGAAGTTTGCGATGATGGCAATGCGATCGGTAGTGATGGCTGCAGTGCAGACTGTACGGTCGTCGAGACGAACTACACCTGTGTGACTCCCGGCGTCGCCTGTGAAGAGTGCGGTGATGGAGTTCTTGATTCCTCCGAGGTCTGTGATGATGGCAACACGACTAGCGGTGACGGCTGCTCCTACGATTGTGGGACGGAGGAACCTGGCCATGTTTGCGCAACGCCGGGCGCCGCCTGTTTCGCGTGTGGTGACGGTGTCATTCAGGACGTTGGTGTTGGCGGCGTCGAAGTTTGCGACGACGGGAATGCCCAGGGTGGCGACGGTTGTAGCGCCGACTGTCGAACCGAAGAACCTGGGTTCAATTGTAACGTTCCGGGTCAACTCTGCGAAGAGTGCGGCAACGGTGTGATTGTTGCGCCCGAGGTCTGCGACGACGGCAACTCTGACGATGGTGATGGCTGCGATAGCACTTGCAACACGGAGACGGGCGGTTGGAACTGCCCGGTGGCGGGACAGCCTTGCCAACAGTGTGGCAACGGAACCGTTGAGTCCACGGAGACCTGTGATGATGGCAACTTCGTTGGTGGTGACGGTTGCAGCGCCGACTGCTCCACGGTGGAACCGTTCTATCAGTGCATTACCCCTGGCGTTGCCTGTGAACGCTGCGGAAACGGTAGCGTTGTTGGAACGGAAGAGTGTGATGACTCGAACAATGCCAGTGGCGATGGTTGTCGTGACGATTGTGTTGTCGAAGTCGGTTGGGAGTGCGGCAGCGGTACCTGCTACCAATGCGGCGATGGTGTGGTTCAGGGTGTTGCTGTCGGCGGCGTCGAGGTTTGCGACGACGGTAATGCCCAAGGCGGTGATGGCTGTAGCGCCGATTGCACCGTGGAAGAGCCAAACTTCACTTGTGTGACGCCGGGTCAACTCTGCGAGGAGTGCGGCAACGGCGCTGTCGAGAGCTCTGAGCAATGTGACGACGGAGATACGGACGCACTGGACGGCTGTGACTCGAGCTGCATGCTCGAGGCCGGAGGATGGGCTTGCCCTGTTCCTGGTCAGGACTGTGAACTGTGCGGTGACGGCACGGTCGATCCCAGCGAGACCTGCGATGATGGCAACACGGCGGACGGTGACGGCTGTAGTGCCGATTGTACGACCGTCGAAACCAACGCTTGGTGCCCCGCGGCAGGTGGTACTTGCTTGATCTGTGGTGACGGAACGTTGGACGTTGCTGCTGGTGAAGTTTGCGACGATGGGAACAACACGGACGGCGATGGTTGTCGCTCCGACTGTCTCGTGGAGACGGGTTGGGAATGTGGCAGTGGCACTTGCTATCAGTGCGGTGACGGTGTTGTTCAAGGCGTTGGCGTTGGCGGTGTCGAGGTCTGCGATGACGGCAACAACAGCTCAGGCGACGGTTGCGACGCGACTTGCGAGAATGTCGAGACAGGCTTCAACTGCCCGAACCCAGGTGAACTTTGCCAGGAGTGTGGGAACGGAGCCCGAGAAAGTGGCGAAGGCTGTGATGACGGCAACACGGCGGCGGGCGACGGTTGTTCCGCTACTTGTACGGTGGAGACCGGCGGGTGGAGCTGTCCCATCCCTGGGCAGCCGTGTGAGCAATGCGGCGATGGTTCGCTCGACACGAACGAGATTTGTGATGACGGGAATACGAGCAGCAACGATGGTTGTAGTGGTGACTGCTCCACCATCGAAGACTGGCACGTGTGCCCGACGCCGGGCGTTTTGTGCACCTACACGGTCGTTTGCGGCGACGGTAGGATCGGCGACAACGAGGCCTGCGATGACGGCGGTGTTTGTGGCGGTGGATCCAACGATGGGACACTCTGTACTTCAGACTCTGACTGCACGGGTGGTGGCACCTGTGGAGCTCCCGTCGGCGGCGATGGCTGCTCAGCGGACTGCTTGACCGTCGAGACTGGGTTCTATTGCCCTGCACCTGGTCAGGCCTGTCAGGCTCTCCCTCGCTGTGGTGACGGCATTCAGACGGGTGGTGAGGCGTGCGACGATGGCGGTGTCTGTGATGGCGGTGCCAACGTGGGCAACCTGTGTGTGGCCGACTCGGATTGCCCGGGAAGTACTTGCGGAAACCCGATTGGCGGCGATGGCTGCGCGGCAGACTGCTCTACCGTGGAGACGGACTACAGCTGCCCGACCCCAGGTCAGGCTTGCATCTTCTCTCCTGTCGTTTGTGGCGATGGTGTGCTCGGTGGCACGGAAGCTTGCGACGACGGTAACACGAGCGGAGGCGTTCTGACCTGCCAAGGTGGCACGGATGATGGAACGACGGGCTGTGCGGCGAATGCAGACTGCGCGAGCAGTAGCACGACTCCAGGGATCTCGTTCACGAACGTCGTGACCTATACGGAGAATGATACCTCCTTCTCCGAAACAATTACGCTCGCCGCGGGCACGAGCCGAGCATTGATCGTCGGTATCGGCGTCGAGGACAACAGCGGGCCTGAGGATGGTCTTGTCACCAGTATTCAATTCAACGGAGTGAATATGGTCGAGGCAACTTCGGTCACCGCCGACACAGGTGCGACGGCGATTGCGCATCTGTATTACTTGACTGAGTCGAGCCTCCCTGCGGCTGGAGACTACACTCTGAACATTGGTCTCAACGCTGTCGACAACGGCGTCGTGTACCACATCATGCAGCTCGATAACGTCGCCGATCAGGCGCCTGAAGCCGTTGCCACCGCAACGAGCCCGAACTCGACACCTGATCCGTTCACGGCGCAGATTACTCCTGTGACCGATGGTTCGTGGATCGTTGATGTGGTGGTGGCTGGAAATGACAACCAATTCACCACCTCAACCCATACGGAGCGAGCTGATGCCGAAGCTGACAATCAACAAACCACTGCCCTCGGGACCAAGGCGATTGGAACTGTCAGCGGTGCGGAGGATCTCACGTGGAACTACGTCAACGGAGGCAACGCCAACCGTTGGGCGCATGTAGCGATGGTTCTCGCCCCTTACGTGGACTTCGAAGAGGGGTTGTGCGTTTCGATCGGTGGTGATGGATGTAGCGCGGACTGTTCGTCGATCGACAACGGTTGGCTCTGTCCCGTCGCGGGAGCCGCATGTGTAGCTGAGTCCTGCGGGGATGACATCGTTGCTGGATCGGAAGAATGTGAGATCAGTCGAACGAATCCGACCACGGCTTGCCAGTCCGATTGTACCTTCGTGAGCCAATACTCGTGTCAGTACAACGCCACGACTCGGATGCATGACTGCGTGACGACGGCCGACGTCTGTAACAACGATGGGACTCTCGATTTTGGCGAGAAATGCGACGACGGTGACAACAACACCGGAGATGGTTGCGGTCCAGATTGTGAAATCGAACCAACGTGCCGCCCGCTCACTTGCAACGGCGGGAGCAACGATGGGAACGATTGTGACACCAACGCGGACTGCCCCGGAGGCGGGATCTGCGAAATTCAGGGCACGGTTGCCTGTGTTTCGGAATGCGGTGACGGCTTCCTCTTGGCGAGCGAAATTGCTGCGGATCCAAATGCTTGTGACGACGGAAACCTGATCGACGGCGATGGCTGTAGCTCAAGCTGTCAGGTGGAGTCTGGATGGTCCTGCTCTTCGTCGGGCGGGTCGCTGCCTTCGAGCATCGACGTTCCAGCGGTGTTCCGTGACATGATTGCTCTGCCGACCGGTGGAGGTGTTCGTCATCCGGACTTCGAGACCTTTAGCGGAAGCGCGGCGACTCCCGATCTCGTTCTGGGCACCATCGGGACAGACGGCAAGCCTCAGTACGGCGGGATTTGCGACAACGCCGACCCAACGGGACCGGAATGTCCTTACGATCAGCAGCTGACCAACGAGTCCAACTTCGATGAGTGGTACAACGATACGGTTGGCGTCACGCAAACGTTGGTGAGCTCTCTGACGTTTGATCAAATCGGCGCGACGACCTCCTACCAGTACACGACTGGCGCGCTGTTCCCGTTCGCGGGAACAGGTGGTTGGGTCGCGGCTGGGCTAGAGACGACTTATACGGGAACACCGAACACGGGCATGAACTTCGGATTCACGAGCGAAGTGCGCTACTGGTTCGAATACGAAGGCGGCGAGGTGCTCGACTTCTCCGGCGATGATGACGTTTGGGTCTTCATCAACGGCGTCTTGGCTGTCGATGTCGGTGGTCTTCACCCGCCAGATACAGGCAGCGTGACGCTTGCAGGCACGGCCGGAGGTGGTGATGGCGATACGGATCCGCGTTTCGGGCTCGTCGAAGGGAACCTCTACGAAATTGCGCTCTTCCACGCTGAGCGCCATACCGGCGGGTCGAACTTCACTCTGACTCTTGGTGGATTCGTGAGAAGCACGAGCACTTGTACCTCGGTTTGTGGAGATGGCGTCATTACGGGCGACGAGCAGTGTGATGACGGCGCTGGGAACGGCACAGGTTACGGCGTTTGCCAAACGGGGACTTGCACTTTCGGAGACTTCTGTGGCGACAGCGCGATCAATGGTCCTGAAGAGTGCGACAACGGTGTCAACCAGAGCGGTTACAATGATCAAAGCGCTGGGGCCTGCGGGCCAGGCTGTGTGACACCTGCTTTCTGTGGTGATGGCGCGGTTGATACTCTGAACGGTGAAACCTGTGACGATGGTGTTCTCGATGGCTCCTACGATGGGTGTACCTCCGGTTGTCTCTTTGCTGGTTATTGCGGCGACGGTTCTGTCAACGGTCCGGAGGAGTGCGATAACGGTGTCAATGACGGCACCGACTGTGCTCCTGACTGTACCTTGCCACCCGAGTGTGGTGACGGTTCAGTGGATACCGGTGAGGAGTGCGACGACGGTGGCACGGTTTCTGGTGATGGTTGCTCCGCGTTCTGCTTGATTGAGACGGTTTGCGGTGATGGGACTCAAGAGGGCAGCGAGGAATGTGACGACAGCAACCTCGTGAGTGGTGACGGTTGCAGTTCGACCTGCGTCATCGAATTCTGCGGCGATGGAACGACGCAGAGCGGCCTTGGCGAGGGTTGTGATGACGGCAATACGGTCAATGGCGACGGTTGCGACGCTTCATGTGATCTGGAAACGATCTGCGGCAACAACGTGGTCGAAGGTGCTGAGCAGTGCGACGACGGGAACACCAGCGCTGGTGACGGTTGTAGCGCCACTTGTCAGAACGAGGTTTGCGGCGACGGAGTTGTCCAGGCTGGCCTCGGCGAGCAATGCGACGACGGGAACACAGCGAGTGGTGACGGTTGCTCGAAGCTTTGCCAGTTCGAGGCGATTTGCGGCGACGGGACGGTTGCTGGCGCCGAAGCTTGCGACGATAGCAATACGGTTTCTGGTGATGGCTGTAGCGCGAACTGCGAGGTCGAAATTTGCAGCGACGGAGTCGTCCAGAGCGGTCTGGGCGAAGAGTGCGACGACGGCAACCTCGTCAACGGCGATGGCTGCGACGATACGTGTGCGTCGGAGAGCATCTGCGGCAACGGTGCTGTCGAGTCCGGTGAGACGTGTGACGACGGCAACACGGTGGCTGGCGATGGCTGCAACAGCCTGTGTCAGATCGAGTTCTGCGGCGACGGGGTGACCCAGGCGCCAGAGACGTGTGACGACGGGAACACGGCGAGCGGTGACGGCTGCAGCAACTCTTGCCAGACGGAGGCGATCTGTGGAGACAACATCGTCAACGGTAGCGAAGACTGCGACGATGGCGGCAACGTTTCCGGTGATGGTTGCAGCGCGACGTGCGTCGACGAAGTCTGCGGCGACGGGATCACCCAAGGCGGGCTCGGGGAAACCTGCGATGACGGTAACACCACCGCCGGTGATGGGTGCGGAGCAACGTGTCTCATCGAAACGGAGTGCGGCAACAACATCCTCGAAGGTGTCGAGGAGTGCGATGATGGGAATACGACAGCCAACGATGGCTGCGGTCCGACCTGCTTGATCGAGTCTTGCGGTGACAATGTCGTCAACGGCTCCGAAGAGTGTGACGACGGGAACACAGCGAGTGGCGATGGTTGCAGCAACACGTGCACGCTCGAAACGGAGTGCGGCAACAATGTCGTGGAAGCTCCTGAAGCTTGCGATGACGGCAACAACGTCTCGGGTGATGGCTGTAGCGCAACCTGCCAGACCGAAGGCTGTGGCGACGGGATCACTCAGAGTGGTCTCGGTGAGCAATGCGACGACGGGGGAACGGTCGACGGGGACGGGTGCAGCTCCACCTGCCAGATTGAGGTCGTCTGCGGGAATGGCGTCGTTGAAGGCGCCGAGCAATGTGACGATGGCAACCTGGACAACGGTGATGGCTGCAGTTCGACTTGCACGGCTGAGGTCGTGTGTGGCAATGGCGTCCGAGAAGTCGGCGAAGGCTGCGACGATGGCAACACCGTGAGCGGTGACGGTTGCTCCGATATCTGCGTCGTCGAATTCTGTGGTGACAACACGATCCAGGCTGGTCTCGGCGAGACTTGCGACGATGGTGGGAACACGTCAGGTGATGGCTGCAGCGCGCTCTGTCAGGCGGAAGTCTGCGGCGATGGCGCTCTCCAAACTGCTCAAGGAGAAGAGTGCGATGATGGCAATACGGTGGACGGAGATGGCTGCTCGTCGACCTGTGTCATTGAGCCGCCCATGTGCGGAAACGGTCTCCTTGAGGGCACCGAGCAATGTGATGATGGGAACCTCGACGATGGCGATGGTTGTCGCTCCGATTGTACGCAGGAGGTTTGCGGTGACGGCACTATCGATCCAGGTGAAGCCTGTGATGATGGCAACACCGCGAGCGGTGACGGTTGCTCGAACACTTGCCAGACGGAGACCTTCTGCGGAAATGGCCTGACCGAAGGTGCCGAGCAATGCGACGACGGAAATAACTCGTCTGGCGACGGTTGCTCCTCGATCTGCGTGCTTGAGGTTTGCGGCGACGGCACGCGTCAACCGGCGATTGGAGAGAGCTGCGATGACGGCAACACCGTCGACGGAGATGGCTGCTCCGGGATGTGCGAACTGGAAACCGAATGCGGCAACAATTCGGTCGAAGGTGTCGAGCAATGTGACGACGGCAACCTCATCCCCGGAGATGGCTGCTCGTCGACGTGCCAGCTCGAAGTTTGCGGCAATGGGACGACAGATCCTGGCGAGGAGTGTGATGATGGCAACACTCAGAGCGGTGACGGCTGTTCGAACACCTGCGAGCTGGAGACGGTTTGCGGCAACATGTCGGTCGAAGGCGCCGAAGAGTGCGACGACGGCAACAACGTTTCCGGTGACGGCTGTTCTTCCATCTGCCTCAACGAGTTCTGCGGTGATGGCCAGACTCAGGCGCCAGCCGGTGAGGAGTGTGACGACGGCAACAACATGAGCAACGATGGGTGCTCGGCGACTTGCGAGCTGGAAACCGTCTGCGGCAACGGCATCATCGAAGGCGCTGAAACCTGCGATGATGGAAACACGAACAATGGCGATGGTTGCTCGAGCACTTGCCAGGTTGAGATCTGCGGTGACGGGGTTCGCCAGTCAGGTCTTGGTGAGGAATGTGACGACGGCAACACTCTGAGCGGCGACGGGTGTAGTTCGCAGTGCGAGACGGAAGTCTGGTGTGGCGATGGAACTGTCAACCAAAGCAGCGAAGAGTGTGACGACGGCGCGAACGTGTCGGGTGATGGATGTTCCAGCACCTGTCAGGTCGAAGAGTGTGGCGACGGGATCACTCAGTCTTCTCTCGGCGAGGAATGTGACGACGGGAACAACCAGGAAGGTGATGGTTGCCGTAATGACTGCACGGCGGAAATCTGCGGAGACGGCATCGTCGATGCAGGCGAGCAGTGCGACGACGGCAACAATCTGAGTGGCGACGGTTGCTCGGGTGCTTGTCAGAACGAGGTCGTCAAGTAAGAATCGGCATAGGGGTCCCCAGTAATTGACTGGGGCTCCCCTGCCACACCACCCGGCATGCGGGTCCGCACCGGGC